>JAJTUV010003271.1:0-111722 GCA_021653895.1 Mastomys natalensis | reverse complement strand
TTGTATTTTAAAATATGTATGCTTGAATGCACTATGCCTCCTCATTTATGTTAAAATGTAGTCACATAATATTGTGATATGCTAAGTGGGAAAACTAGAAGGTGAGGAGGGCCTGAGGTTGGAGCCTATGTGAGTGACAATCCTGTTCTCCAATTAAAAGTCCCCTGAGAGGGTCTCAAAAATCACTATAAATCAAAGCATCAGATAATTCTTTATCTTGAGCTTCCAACATAGATAGCTAAGAGAAAAAAATATCTCTTGTTTACTCTTCCCAGTTTAGTATTTTGTTATGGTGAACACACATATACATATACACATATACACACACACATATATATGTATATATACATATATATGTATATATGATATATAATCCCAAATAGACTTTTTCTTTTAAAAAAAATTAACAATAAACAAGTAAACAAAAATCTACAGATGATATTTCTGTTCATGAAATTTAGTAACTTGCTTATTTCAGGAAATAAGAGTAAAGTTCCAAATATTCAGAATTAAGAATCTTTCTCTCTCTCTTTCTTTCTTTCTCTCCTCATTTCTCCATCAATGTTATATGTTAGATTCATGAGGATAATAGCATTTGAGTAAATATAATTGTTGCTGTGAAATCATGAAATACTTGAAATCACAGTATTTCAATTTTAAAGCCAAGATAATTAATACTAAAATGATCTCTGTACTTTTAGGTAGGTGGAGGGTATGACACACAATCTGAGAAACTGTGAAGCTCCATGGAGACATTTAATCCAAAATCCTACAAGTTCAGGTACTTCCTCTTGATATATGTTATATAAAATTTTACAGCTGAATATTCAACCATATTTCACCACTTCAGTAAATATAATAGAGGGAACGAAACAAGTAAGGTCATGAAGAGAAAGAAGAGACACAGAGAGTGAGTCAGAGACACACACACATATAAACAAGAGAGAGAGAGAGAGAATATACTGATGCACATTGCTGATTTTTAGTGCTTTTAAAATAAATCCTGGCTGTGAGTAATCTCAAGAAGTTGGGGCCACTAGAATTATATATTCAGAAAATTTCAATGTTGCAAAAATTCCAAGTCATCAAAATAGATTTTATCTTCTTTAGTATTTTAGGGGAAGATATGAGGATTGCAAAAGGTACAAAACTGGTCTCTTCCTCACTGCAAATACTGCCAACAATTTTGTATTTGTAATTACTTACTTACATTCATGAGTGCCATTTGAATAATAGTCTATCATCAACCACTGTGTGTTTTCAAAAGGCATACTGTAATAGTTTCATGTATTCTTTGGAGACACATTCACATTAAAGCCAACCAGAACTGGGTTGAACAAATGTAATCAATGAGTTGATCCCCAGCATCCTTTCTCCCATACTTGCATATCTTGAACTGACATGGGTTGCTCTAGAAAGACTCTCAGCTCCCATGAAGACATCATCATATCCTGAGCCATCCTAGAGGAACTACTGCCTCAGAGCAGTCAGAAGATGGAAAGATCTCCCATGCTCATGGATTGGCAGGATTAATATAGTAAAAATGGCCATCTTGTGGAAAGCAATCTAAAGATTCAATGCAATCTCCATCAAAATTCCTACTCAATTCTTCATAGAGTTAGACAGAGCAATTATTAAATTCATTTGGAATAACAAAAAATCCAGGATAGCAAGAACTATTCTCAACAATAAAAGAACTTCAGAGGGAATCACCATCTCTGACCTCAAGCTGTACGGCAGAGCAATAGTGATAAAAACTGCATGGTATTGGTACAGAGACAGGCAGGAAGATCAAATGGAATAGAATTGAAGACCCAGAAATGAACCCCCATACCTATGGTCACTTGATCTTTGACAAAGGAGCTAAAACCATCCAGTGGAAAAAGGACAACATTTTCAACAAATAGTGCTGGTTCAACTGGATGTCAGCATGTAGAAGAATGCAAATGCATTCTTATCTTCTTGTACAAAGCTCAAGTCCAAGTGGATAAAGGACCTTCCCATAAAACCAAATACACTGAAACTAATAGAAGAGAAGCTGGGGAAGAACCTCGAATACCTAGGCACAGGGGAAAAGTTCCTGAACAGAACACCAATGGCTTGTGCTCTAAGATCAAGAATTGACAAATGGGACTACATAAAATTGCAAAGTTTCTGTAAGGCAAAGGACACTGTCAATAAGACAAAATGCAACTAACAGATTGGGAAAAGATTCTTACCAATCCCATATCCAATAGAGGTTTAATAACCAATATATACAATGTACTCAAGAAATTAGGCTCCAGACAACCAAATAACCTTATTAAAAAATGGGGTACAGAGCTAAACAAAGAATTCTCAACTGAGGAAACTCAAATGGCCGAGAAGCACCTAAAGAAATATTCAACATCCTTAGTCATCAGGGAAATGAAAATCAAAACAACCCTGAGATTCCACCTCACACCAGTCAGAATGGCTAAGATCAAAAAATCAGGTAATAGCAGATGCTGGTGAGGATGTGGAGAAAGAGGAACACTCCTCCATTGTTGGTGGGATTCCAAGCTGGTACAACCACTCTGGAAATCAGTCTGGCGGTTCCTCAGAAAATTGGACATAGCATTAACTCAGGATCCAGATATACCACTCCTGGGCATATATCCAGAAGATGCTCTAATATATAGCAAGGACATATGCTTCACTATGTTCATAGCAGCCTTATTTATAATAGCCAGAAGCTGGAGAGAACCCAGATGTCCTTCAACAGAGGAATGGATACAGAAAATGTGGTACATTTACACAATGGAGTATTACTCAGCTATTAAAAATAAGGAATTCGTGACATTCTTAGGCAAATGGATGGAACTCGAAAATATCATCTTGAGTGAGGTAACCCAATCACAAAAGAACACACATGATATGCACTCACTGATAAGTGGATAGTAGCCAAAAGCAAACAATACCCAAGATACAACTCATAGACCACATGAAGCTCATAAACAAGGAAGACCCAAGTGTGGGTGCTTCAGTCCTTCTTAGAAGGAGTAACAAAATACTCATGGGAGCAAATATGGAGACAAACCATGGGACAGAAACTGAAGGAGGGGTCTTCTGGACACTCTTGCACCTGAGTGTCCATCTCATGTGCAGTCACCAAAGGTAAACCCTGATGTTGATGCCAGGAAGAGCATGTTGACATGAGCCTAATATAGATGTCTCCTTAGAGGTCTGCCAGACCGTGACATATACAGAGGCAGATGCTCACAGCTAACCATTGATCTGATCATGGAGTTCCCAATGGAGAAGTTAGAGGGAAGACTGAAGGAGCTGAAAGGGTTTGCAGCCCCATGGGGAGAGCAACAATACCAACCAACCATAGTTCACAGGGTCTAAACCGCCAGCCTGGGAGCACATAGGGAGGGACCCATGGCTCCAGCTCTATATGTAGGGGAGAATGGCCTGGTTGGGCATAGGTGGGAGAGGAGATCCTTGGTGAAGGCTGGATGCCCCAATGTGGGTGAATTGGAGGTCAGGGAAGTGAGAGTGGGTGAGTGGGTGGGAGCACACTCCTTTAGAAGTGGGAGGAGTGGAGATGGGATGGAGGTTCCTTGGTGGGAGGGAGATAGGGAACGGGGATAACATCTGAATGTAAATAAAACATCCAATAAAAATACATTAAAAAAAAATAAGAAGAAAGACTCTCTTGCTTCCCAAAGAGCTGGGCATGGTGACATGCTAAGTTCCAATAAATAGGTGACTTTCCATAATTCCCAAGAGTAAGGAATGAATGTCATTTTTGGTTGAAATATGGTTTCCTATTTCTTTGTTTTCCTTTGGCTTGTATGCTAACTAAAAGAAGCAACATGTTTTCCTTTAGCATACCTCTTAAAATGCAGTCACATTGCAGAAAATATCCGTCATCTTTACAATGGTGCGGGTTCTCTGAGTTTAACATAGGCACATTTACTGCTGACCGCAGCACTCCCTGATGCATTCTTTATCACAGAAATAGTCCATTCTACAGCTACTGCTTATCCTTTTGTAATCTTCAAGTTTAAAATTTGGTTTTATTAAACAAAAAAAAAAAAAAAAACTTGGTTGATTTTTATATTAACTAGCATTTCTTATCTACCAAAAAGAAAACTTAGTTCTGCATCAGATCATAACAAAGCAAATATTTACAGATTTAAATTAATATTATGAAAAAATGGAAGTCATATATAAGTGGTTCAGGCACAGTGCAGGGACAGTTGGAAACAATACACTATATAACAGCTTCAAAGTCAAATATACATAGGTTGCATGTGAAAGCTTTACTTTACAGCAACAATAACAAAATGTGTTTACAAACAAGAAATTAGGATACCATCTTACAACAGCACCATGAAGAAGCCTTGCCTAAAGTAGACATAAGTATCATCCTGAGACATTTGAAGACCAATGTGTTTCACATTTATGCAGTGCCATTCAGAAGGAAGTCCCATCTCACAGCTGCTTTTGCTTAGAGAGGGGTTGATGTGAAATGACTGAAGCTTGGTTTGCAGTGATTTTGTACTGTTCTTGTCCAGAACCTTGGGGTGGGGAAGGTAGTGGGGTTTCTGGAGTTGCTGAAAAGGAAACAGAGAATGGATTATTGGATATCATATTGGATATGATAGTAGCAGTCACTCTGCAACACCACACAAAATCCTACATAATATCAGTATGCATTATTATGTTTTGAGTAAAAGGTCATATGTAAAGTATTGATTTGTATAATGAATTACCAGGCCACTGACATGCAATTCACCTGCATTCTCACCCTCCCTTCCCAAATACAGTTAAACAATGATAGATGGGCATGTGGAATACTCAATTCTCACTTCAAGACATTTCTTGCCATTCATAACAGCATCTGTAAATACTAGGTTCACACACATGCAGGAGAAAGAAGGTAGTAAAGAGAATTCATAGCATGATAATTTCTCCAAAATATTAGGAAACAATGTTCATAAATTCTTCAGTCAAGATACATATATATATATTATTATGAAAATATAGTTGGCTGGCATTCTACTAATTCATAATACTAGAGGATACAAAAGGTAAACTTTATGAGAGTTTTCAAAACTAAGCTGCAATCAGCATCTGTAGCATGCTAGTCTGTTGTTTCACAGTTCTACTACAATTGAGCTGTCCTGGTCTTTCCTCTTCAATATTAAGAGCAAACTTGCATAGCTGAATAGAAAGTAATTGAATATAAAATATTGAGTTGAACAATTTCTTCAAATGCACTTTGGATATTTTGTTGTATAGGAAAGTATTCCTATGTGAAATTTTTCCATATTATAAAATATCTACAAGATATTTTTAATTTTACAAAACAAAATATTTGATAGACCTAGTGTAAAGTATTTGCTTACATTATAAACTTTGTCCACATTTTAGTTTTTAAATATTATCTATAAAAACAAGAACTATCTCCATTTGGCTGGTATCCATTGATACTTTATATTACTTCTAAGTATTGATTAACGATTACTTCAAAAATAGCATTTTTAATGTAGCTTGGTTGAATAGAAATATAGAAATTTACTGCTCTAATTATTCCTTAACATTTATAATAGATTTAAAAATTTAGGGGTCTTCCCTAAAGACCAAGAAAACTCTGAAATTTTTAGTTGATGTGTTTAATATCTTGCTTTGGTATAATAGAAACAGTTTTGAGCAAGCACAAGCAAATCTAAATTTTCCTTTACAAGCAAGTCTCATAAATGTTGTTCTGAGCAGAGAAAAAGAATAGCAATAGTGATGTTGAAATTCTTAAACGCTGAACACTAGTGTTTTAGAGATTAAGGAATCTATAACCAGTCAAGTTATCAAACTCTACCTTTAATGACTGCAATGGCTAATGTGCTGCTAATGTATTTCAGTCTCTGAATTAAAAATAACTAGTTTCCAGGACAGAATTGTGCCAGTTTTCTGGCCTGATGCTGGACTTTTCTTTTGTCTGTACTCTAAAATTTATGAAATGAAACAGCATTACAAGGGATGAGAATGAGCAACAGATGGCTTAATATAATTAAAATCTTTATACATATATTGAAAAGTCATAAATCTATTATTTTGTTCAATTAGTAGTTGCTAATGGAAAGTGTAATAAATACATCATATTATTTCTAAAATTATAGACTTTTGCTGACAGTATTTCATCTCTGACCCTCAATAGAATGTTCATCAGTACTTATCTCTTAAGGTCAGAATGGTAACAGACCATCCTATGACTTCAGCTTTCTCATCCATAGACTAGTGGAACTCCCAAATTGTGCAATTACATGGAGCATCTTGGTGCACCAACATTATGAATAGTTATTAAAGTCTATTGTATTGTCAATAGCAATGCAAATATGCATAAAACTATATCACAAAAATTAAAGCCAGTGAAGTGAGCCAGCTGTTTTAGTATTCACAGGCAACAGATCAAAGGCAAATTTGGGATTAATAGGTACAAATTCATAAAAAATATTTTGTTTTTGATATGAAGCATTTCCCACAGACCACATGCTAAAAGCTTCATCTCAAGTTGGTGATGTTTAGGTTGTGGTGGAAACTTCAGTTGTGGAAGCAGATCTCTAGGGAATATCTCTGGAAGGTACTTTATTCCTGACCTATTACTTCTTTTTGTTCTTTTTACTTGGCTGCTGTGAAATGAAAACAAAATACTGTACAAAGCCCTGCCCAATATGTTGTCTTAGCATATGCCCTGCAGAATGGGGCTTAGCAAGAACTAAGAAGCTGAAATCATGCATCAAAACAGCTCTTCCGATAGTTTCTCTCCAGTACCACCACATCGATGAAGATTGACTAACATGCAATTAACCAATCAATTCTAGATTCCTTCTCAAATAGAATTTCTATCCCTAGAGTAGCTTAGTAGAACCTGCACTAAATCTGACTAATGTGTAATTACCATAGTCACCCACAACCTGTAGTACATTAGTTGTTTGAATTCTAAGGAATTTTCATAAGTAGCCTCATTTTGCATAATTATGATATGCAGGAATTCTAATTACCATGGCTTAGTCAAAATGCACTCACAATGTGATTATAATTCCATTACCATGATAATTACAATTCTCTGTGAATACCGCATAAACAAACCTTACTGTCAACCTTTCATCTAGAAACCACTACCTAATAACTAATGTCTATGGGTTGTGCCACTGATCACAATATGTCTCTCTGTGCTGGACCACTGTCATGTTTTCTTTAGTTTAGGCAGATGCCACAATATAGTTGTCTTCTTCCTTGCTCCCCCAAGTGATGAAGTCAGGTAAACATTTACCAAAAAATGAATAATTGAAAGGAGAATTGACCCACAAAGATGAAAGGCAGCAAAGAAACAACAAGCTAAATGCTGGAAATTGAAATTCAGCTTGACCTGGGACCAGAGTGGAAATAGTTGAGCAGATGATGTTGTTGCTGGAGGCTGTCAGCTTGCACCTAGGAACTTAGGAGGAAATGTTTGTCCATGCAAGTGAGGGAAATATTGTTGGTTTTTTAAAAAATGGAAGTGAATTCAGTAATGGAAAAATAATAATAATAAATGAATATTCACAGCTATTTCAGAATATTGAACATGGAAAAGATAAAACACAGGAAACTGATCCAAGCTTTTGAGAGGTAAAACAGACCATTATACAGGGAAAACACTTCCTCTCTGTTGGAACATAATCCAAGCGTAGTGTCCTGAGAGGAGAATTCTGAGTGCTTGGGAGAATACTTTAAGAAAACTTTTCTTCAAAAGCTGGAATTATCTTGGAATACATTCTTGTGGTCCACCCAGAGGTAGCAGATAGAAGTCAGTTTACTCCTGATTACTTATTATTGATTTCTGTTAAATATTTAAACCTTCCCTTATATGCCTCTAGGGAAAAACATGTTTTCATCATGTGTGGCTTGTCCTTGTGATAGTATACAGCTTGAACTCATGAGAACTTTACTCAGGTGACCTTTCTTGACCCTGAGGGGATAAATTGGAGGAGGCTCTGGAAAAAGTTGCCTATTGCATGAGACTTCAGTAGACCTCAAGGATTAGCTCCATTCCTCCAGGTCCCACCACCTCCTGAGCAATGACACCTTCTAATGTTCGAAAGCTTGCAAATTGCTCTGCTGTATTTTGCTAGTTCTCACTGTTTCGGATCCCTTAGAACTCCCTACATCAGTACTGCAAGTTTATTTTTTCGTTTTCTCTGCACTTTTCAATCTATAGTAAAGAGTTCTTAAAGTTTTACCAATTTTAAAAGTCAGTAGAAACTGTAATTATCCTGTTGTTTATTACAATTTCTTGGTTTGGTTTTATCTTTTATGGCTGTTTGTACAACCCTACACCAACAACAAAGCAGTAGCTTTATGCCTCCCAAAGTTACAGAAAAGAAAAATTTATGTTTTACATATTCAGCTTAAGATTCAAATTCATATTTAGAGAGTAAGTAAAGAGTATTTCAGTTTTGCACAGCTAAGTATAGCAAAGGAAATTATATCTAACATTTGCAGTTCCTGGGAACTAACAGATTTTTTTTTCCCTAAATTACAATTTTCCCCAAACAATTAAACATAAGAGATGCTAGTTACAGTAGGAAATTTTTTCAGATTCTTACCAATCTGGTCTGTATGAAGCAGTGTGGACATGGGACCTAAAAGTATAGTTTGCCCAGTTAGTGGATCTTGAGACAAATGTGGGTGCATTGGGTGATGGAGATGGCTACCATCATTGGCAGCACCTACAGAAGACACAGAGATGCCTGCGTTAGTGACAGTCACAGGAACTGTAGACTTACCTTGATGCGCATTTCCAGTGACAGTTTAAATATGGTTATTTGCAAAGTACTTTTGAAAAATTCAAAAACAAATGGAGAGAACTACTTTCATGTTAAAGACAACATGGCTTTCATGGTTCATTGGAAAGATGAATGCTTAGATCATTTTGTTGAGTATTAATAATAGACCTTGTGTGATGTTTCCTGGAACCATTGGGTTTTCTGCCTGTTGTTAAGGCAGTTCCAAGAATCACTTACCTCTAGTTTATAGTATTTGAAATCACACTAATGACATGAGCAACTTATATTTTAGAAAGACATGATTAGGAACACATTGAAAACCAGAAAACTAAAAATAAATATAGTGATTTTTACAAGGAAATTTAATCTAAATCAGAACATAAAATAATTATTCGTTAACTTATTCCTGACATTTATTGCAACAATGAAGTGTTTCTCCTTCCCCCCTCTCCCTCCCTCTCCATCTCTGTCTCCCTCTCCTTCTACTAGTTTATGTCAATTAATTCCTTTAGGACAAAATGTTCATTTTAAAGCCATTTGATGCAATATGAGCTATGCAGCATTTTTTTCTCCCCTCAGATTTTAAAGAACCTAAAGACAAAAACCAAAACAACAAAAGCAAACGAAACCACTATACTTCTCATTGCCCTACAAGCAGGGAATACATTCTATTTACCACCCATGGAAAGTCTGAGAGTTGAGTCAAAGGGGCTATATCCATATAGGATGCCAAGGGTTAGTACGAATTGGCGTTTGAATCAGTCCAGGACCCTTTGTCTCCCTTAGGCTATGTAGACTTTCTAAATGGAACAAATTAGATTTTGTGTGTTCAGTTAGAAGTCCAAAAAGAGGGAGCAATGGGAACTTCAAAGTTGAAGTAATTCTGGGCCAAGGGGTACCTTGTTCTAATTTACGCCTTAAAGCTAGGAAAAAAAAGCAAAAATCTCCAGGTACACGCACCACCCAGCAGCATTTCCTGAAGGAGGTTGTCGATTTTGACCATGCCGAACAGTTTGACGAACTGAATTTGTTCGATCATCTGCCAGGTGATGCTCTGCAGGGTTGGCAACAGCAACAGCAGCTCCCCAAACCTGCCGCGCGAGTCATACTGCCGGTCATTGATGTAGTCCTCCAGGCTAATCTGCACCTGGAACCGCATGTTCTTAATCTTCACAGGGTCACTCAGTCCCTTCGCATCTGATGAGGGAAGAAACACAGGACATCATCAAACTAGAGCATGAGAGCAAACGCTCTAAGATGAGAAGGGTGGTTTACGTTTTGTGATAATAACTTTCAATTTTGAAAACAAACCTGGATCAAAAAACACAATGGCCTTCAAGCACGCATACTCGTTGTCATCTATCTGGATCTCTTGGAAGGGTCTAACCAACTCATCAAGAACTCTATTGGCCACACGGCCGACTTCAACTTCACAGCTGTTGCGGTGAATAACGTAGTGGTTTCCTGAGAGAAAAAGAAGAATTAGCCTCCTCTGCAGGACTGTTTGTGCGACATTGTCTTTCTATGTAGCAGTGTTCAAAATGGTCTCTTCTGGAAGAGGCTGTGCTATGTACAAAAGCTTTCCATAGCACAAAGTTAGGAAGGCTAAGATGTCAGAATACTAAGAGAATCAATAACAATAACGTGCCCAGTGCGTTTTAACAACCTCAGTCACTGATGATAACAAAAAAAAGTACAGACTCAAAACCAGCTAATTATTGACAGGGGAGCATCGACCGATAATGATTAACCTTCCTCTGTCAGACCTCTATTAGTGCCTCACTCATTAACGAGCTTAACACAAATCCTAAAGAATCTTCATTTCTAACAGTGGATTAAAACCAGCGTGCTTTGGTGCTTTTGGAGTAAGAACCTATCAGATACAGTTTAAATAAGCTTAAGTATGGAAAAAAAATTAGCATGTGTATTGTCATGAGCTGGCTCATAGATCTTTCTTTTGTTTTATTTGGGGGTGGGGGGCGGGAGAAGAGGGATGCGTGAGTCTGGGCCTGTAATAGACCCAGCGTATGCAAGGAAGCCAGAGGATAACCTCACCTGCTGCGTTGTTTAACACAGGATATCTTTGCTGTTTCATGTTGGATGCCAGGCTAGTTGGCCCCTGAACATCTCCCTCTTCTGCCTGCCTCTCCTGATGGAAGTACTGGGCTATAGGTGTACTCTATAGCATCTGACTTTACATGGTTCTAGGAGATTTGAATTTAATTCCTGACAACTGTGTCATAAGAACTTTACCTACTTAACTTCCCAGCCTGTTTTTCTTTAGTGTGCCACCTGATTTTATATCAACTTGACTCATGCTCGAGTCCCCTGAGAAGAAGAGACTTCAATTGAGAAAATATCTTTATTAGATCGAGCTGTAGGCACATCTGTTAGGCATTTTCTTAATTAGTGATTGGTGTGGGCAGGCCTAGCCCATTGTGGGAGGTGCTACCCCTGGGATGATGGTCCTGGGTTCTGTAAGAAAACGAGCTGAACAAGCCATGGGGAACAAGCCATAGGCAGCATCCTCCATGGCTTCTGCACTGGCTGCTGCTTACAGATTTCTGCCACTGACTTCCTTCAGTGATGAACAGTGATATGGAAGTGTAACCAAATTACACCGTACCTCCTCAAATTGCTCTTGGTCAGTGTTTTATCACAGAAATAAAAATACTAAGACACTTGGTTTCTTTAAATAGAGGTGGCTTGAACAATTTATTGAACTGAATTCAAGGGAGTTCTGAAACTTGATAGAGCAGGATCATCTAACTCCTCCAGAATTTTCTACCTTAGACATTCTCTAGCTATACTATGGTAAACGTTTACTATAATTTCTAAAACCTAGGTTACTATTTCCTGGGGTTATATGAACAATTATGTTTTTAATTACTCCACGGTAGGTGATCATTACTGTTTGAATCTTGACTATGTCCTAAATGCTTATGTACTGAGTTTGTGAACTGCAAACTATAGCATCAGTAGGAAATGATGAAGTCTTTTAAAACTGGGGCCCAGAAGGAGGGGCTTATGTCATTGAAAGTGTGGGGTTTTATATTTTAATTTTATTTTATATATATGGGTGTTTGGCATGCAGGTCTCTGTACAGAATTTGTGTGCCTGGTACCCCCAGAAGCTAGAAAGAGGTGCCAGATCTCCTAGAACTGGAACTACAAATAGTTGTGGGCTACAATGTGGTTACTGGGAGTTAAACCCTGAACCTCTGAAAAAGAGTCAATACTCTTAACCACTGAACCATCTCTGTAGCCCTGAAGGTATGTTCTTGACGGGAATGTGTAGAGACTAGCCTTATTCTGTGTCTTTCTTCTTTCTTCTTGAAATGAGTAGTGTTCTCTCCCAAGTACTCCAAGCACACCAAGCAGGGTGTTCTGCTCTGTCACAGGCCCAAAGCAACAATACCAAGTTCCTATGAGCTGATATCTCTGGGAGCCACAAAAACCTCACCTTTTTATTTCAAGTATTTTGCCAAAGGTCTGGAAAGTTAGCACAAGAATCTGCAAGGTGACTATAAGTCAAAGAGTATTCATGAAATGATAACCTTTCTCCCAGTTTGCATATCAGCTTATCTGATATGTGAAGGACTAAAATACTGTGTAAATGTAATGTGTACAACTGTGGTACTTGTATAAACACATAAATGGAGAAAGAAATGATTATCACAGCCACACAAGGTAACATATCTATCATGGCATATAGTATACTTCATGTTACACTCTCATGTGAAACAGTTGACCGAGTTACACTAAAGAAAAAACAACTAAGAATGAGGAATAAGATGCATTATTTTCCAGAGTATATTGGGGAAAGATTTCTAAAGAGGACAGTATCCACAGTGTTGATTAGAAGTGCAATGAAAGTACTTAGCTGAAATCAAGGACACATTCTGTGATCCCATTATGATTGAGAATTTCAGGTCTAGGCTGCCAGGCTTTGAACCAGGATCAAAACATTTCCTTCTTCTATTTCTTCACTACAGAATTAGCAGGGAGGTGGGGTTTTATTTCAGTGATTAAATGGGAGAGTGTATGTTATCACAATGCACTTAGAGCAGAGCCTTCAACAAATATTAGCAACACTCATAGTGTGTCCTGTTTGTTTACATTTGAGACCAAAAATTCACTCCAAACCTAATCCTTTGAGTTAGTCAGGATGGGGCTGAGACCATTCTTAGTGAAAAGATGGACTCTTCTCATGTCTGTTTACCATTATAACTATATCCTACTTTTGCTGCTGCTTACAATTCTATCTATCAGATTTTCTTGTGTATTGCCACCAGTTTTGATATAATTATTTTGTAGTATACTACGAACAACATAAAATAAATATGTTTCTTAAAGAGTGTGTAAAATACCTTACTAAGGGGTTTCTGAAAGAGCATGAAAGTACTTCAAGTTGGCCATATATATGGTTATTCTTTGTCTTGATAAGACTTAAACAAAAGTCAACATTAGGATTATGAAACAAAGTCTGTACTACATTTTAAATTTCAGTGTTTTCCCCATATTATCTCACATCACTCTGGACATACATTCAATCAAAACAAAGAAAAATACTGCCAGTGAGACTCCTCCATGGGTAAAGATGCTTGCAACCAAGCATGGGGACCAGACTCCCATTTCTAGGACACATATAGTTGAAGGAGAGAACTGACTCCTGCAATCTGTTCTCTGACTTCCACAGGCACACACACACACACTAAACCACACACATACACAGTGCACATAACACACTAGATCGAAATGAGGAAAATTAATAACATACACTTTGGAAAATCATAGCACTATTTCTTAAGAGCTGGATGCTTTGTACATGCTGAATAAATTCTGCATATTAAGAAGATAACATATGCGCAAGTTTTTCTTTAAAAAAAAAAAAAATCTTACCCAAAAGCAAAATATCTTTATACATCATGGATCTCTTTGTAGCTCCCAGCAGCAGGTGTTCTCCAGCATGAGCTCTCAACAGGGCCACCTAAAGGAAAGTTTGCGAATTTAACAAGTAATTATAAAACATAGCAAAAGACAGCTCAAGGTCAGTCTGATGAACTTGCAATGTTTCTTAAGTTTGACTCCCTTTCTGTTTTGTTTTATTCTGACATAAAATAATCATGCAAACATAAGGATTGGGCTTTCCAGGTTTCTATCATAGCACATCAGAAGTATTTGCTTTTGGGGTAGCAGGAAAAAAGGCAGATCTTTTGTTTTGGAGGCAAGCAGAATGGAGTGGCTTGAGTTTACACTTCAGTGTAGTGCCTGCTCTGTGGTCCCCTATTTTAACCTTGCATATGTGGTAGTAGATTTGGATTTCATCTGCTTTCATATAAAAAAGCGAAATACCAAATGTAGACCTGGGAATTAAATGGTGACATACATATAAACAAAATTCCCTGCAAATAATAAATTAAATAAACAAAGCAAACCCCAGGCTTCTAGGGGAAAAGAAAAACTGATTGGCTCCTACTTGTGTCTAGATTTGGCATCTGACTTGCAGCAGTAAACATTCAACCGAATTTCATTCTTGCACTCAGTTCCATGCTGGGCCTCATCACTTACAACCAGAGAAATCAAGACAAGTGTAGCACATCCAAAATGAGTGCTTCTCCTATGTTTTCTGCTCAGTAGTAAATGCTACCAGCATCCAAAAGATTGTTTGGATCCAACAGAAGTCTATGTGGAGTGCTCTTTAACATCTCAGGGATCTGGTAATGGTTACTAAAGCGTAAACCAAATCCACCCACTGCTTTTCTTCTCTGTTGTCTCCATCCTGTCACTGGTTTCCTGGACTACTTCAGCATACCCACTTGCTATGTTTGCTTCTCAATCACTTCCTCAGTCCTGGAGCATCTTTGATTAAGCCACTCATATGTACATACCACATCTCTGCTAAAAACTTCAGTGCCGTCAAATTGTCCTTAAAATCAAATCCAGATTCCTCTACTGTGGCCTCATATGTGACATGAGATGAGTAGATATTACCACTTTTGCTTCCTTGTCTGCTCTGTCCCCACTTTATCTTTCCGCACTCACTGTTCACGGCCTGCCTGACAATTGCTGAGCACAGGGTTCATATACTCAAGAATTCTTCTTCTTCAACTTTAGCCCCTGTCATTCTTGCTTTGGAGGATGTCTTCTCTGATTCCCATCATCAAGTCTTTCCATCCCATCCCATTCACCCTCCAATACATGCTTTTCCATTTTATGGAATTTCATTGAGCTTACCCCTACCTAGTCAACTTTACTCATAATTTGTATATATTCATTTTACTGTTCATCTCTCCCAAATAGACTACAAAGTTTATGATACCAGTGAAGCAATCTGCACTTTTACTGCAGGATCCCCTCAGAACTTAACTGAAACCAGTAGTCTGCTAATAAATAGTCATCTCATGAATTTATGACTGGAATAGACAAGATGGAGTCCAGTTTCAGGAACTGTAAAACAGAGATAACACCTACACCACGGAGATCCTAAAAGAATTAAATGCAGAGGTACTCGCAGCCAACTGCTGGACTGAGCACTAGGTCCCCAATGGAGAAGTTAGAGAAAAAGCTGAAAGAACTGAAAGGGTTTGCAACCCCATAGGAAGAACAACAATATCAACCAACCAGACCCCACAGAGCTCCAAGGGACTAAACCACCAACCAAAGAATACACATGGAAGGACCCATGGCTCCAGATGCACATGTATCAGAGGATGGCCTTGTCGGGCAGCAATGGGAGGAGAGGACCTTGGTCCTGTGAAGGCTTGATGCCCCAGTGTAGGGGAATGCTAGGGCTGGGTGGGGGAACACCCTCATAGAAGCAGGGGAGGGGGAATGAGCTAGGGAGTTGGGGGTAACTTGGAAAGCGGATAACATTTGAAATGTAAATAAAGAAAATATCCAATAAAAAAGAACTAAATAGAATAGCGTAATTGAGCATACATTTGAGAGTTTATTCCTCAGTGGCTTTACCCATAACCAGCATTCACTAACCATAACTATTAATGCCATGCTGTCAATATTAACGAGAAGTAAACAAAGACTTTTTTACATAGCTGTCAAGAGCTGATTTCCCAATATTTCGAGCATTGTCTTTATATATAAGTCAGCAGGTTTTAAAGGCAAATGATAATAAAAATATAAAGCTGATAAATAACACAGCCCTACTTATATTGCTTGGGGTGAGACTGGAGGTTTTAGCAATTTAGCATTATTCACTGTGGCATAATCTTCTGAGCCAAGCTATCTTTATGACATGTCAATAACTGTGACTCACTCCAGGAAGGGAGTTACAAAATACTGTGTGATTTCAGTTTTCATGGAACTTTTTCCTGTCACCAAGTAAAGTAACTTCTTAGAAATATAACTGCTATATTCCTATAATGATTTTGTTCCCTTCTGGTGTGTGAATATTTCCCTTTCCCTTAATTTTTACACAGTCATACTTGGGTTTTGTCTTATTTGGTATGGTTTCCTTGTGCCAGTGACAGCACTGCTCTGAGGATGTGTACATACAGTGTTGAATTCTTAGTGTGGTTAATTTAAAAAAAAGTGGAAATTTTAATAGTATTTCATCTACAAAAAAGTATATACATTTTAAAAAGAACAGCTCAAAGTGAGTAAAATCCAAATGAATCCAGATACTAATGAAAAAAATTCAAGTTTCAAAGTATTATTTAAAATTTCTGAATATCAATATGCCAAGTTTAAAAATGTATATATTAGGAAAAGAAGACTGTATGTTACTTGTTTTTCTTGGTAGATTTCAGATATGGAATCTACAGATATATTTGCTACCTTTATATTTCAGTACAATAAATGCCAGAATAAAATTGTTAGCATGAAGAAAAGAAAGCTTACACGTTAATTATGTAAAGGATCCACAAAGACACCAACACATCCTCTTTGGTTTCTGTCAAGGAGTTGCCAGGCATTTATGAATAATCTCATTCAGTACATTCAGGAAACTCAAGACACCACAGCTCACCATTTGATTCTTCTAGTTTGCCAAATATTTACTCCTCTAATACCCAGAACATGTCATGACAGTGGTTATTTGCTGTTTATCTTTCTTCCTTATTTAAGTGTCTAAACTCCAAAACTGCAGAAGAGTGTCTTTATCAACTCTTAGCCAGTCCATAATTTGGTTAGATCCTGACAATAGACAATAGACAAAAGACACTTCTGTCTCTTGACAGAAGAAAATGGTAAAAGGATCAGGGAAAACCTGTGATTAGTTCCCATAATACTTCAACTACTGTCTAATATATTAAATGCATTACAGATACAAATCAAAGAGCAAAGAATTTAACAAATATCAAAGCCACTCTTCAAGGAAGTAATGATTTCTTCTAAATCATACCTGGTCATCCAAAGGCAGTTCACAGAAGGCAGGGATATATTTGGCCCATTCAACCAAGACTAAGAGCTGTTGCTTCATGGACTCACAAACGTCACTGATGCTTGCAATTTTCTTAATGTTTATGTCAGTGCTGGCACTGGGGCTTGGGACTGAGATCTAATATTAACACAATATTATATGAATTTATAAGTGAAACCACTGAATAGCCTATAATTCCTCTATTTCCTATGAATATATAATGTAAGTATCATGGAAGGAAGAATTATTATCATAGTAATTTCATATATATTAGATATTTTTAATTTGAGAAATAAAATCTTTATTAGTTTAAAGCTAAATTGAAAACATGAGTATATAAATACACAGAGTGAAGAATTTTATTTTAAATACCAAATCTGTAAATGATATTAAGTTTTGGAGGAAGTTTGTAGTTCAAACTGACTACATACTGAAATGGATAGTAACCACAAGAAATAAACCCTATTGTATTTTTAGTTAAAACTCATATTTTCATTAAGCATCTCCATCTTTAATTTGTTGATTTTTAGGGAAAAAGGCTAGTGGATAAATTGATAAAATGTTGAAAATATTTGGAGAAGAAACTAAAAATATTAGAAGGCCATAAAAATAAAATTAAGAAACAAACTCCACAATGGTGAAATATGTAACACAGTGATAATTATTCTAAAATTGTACATAACTCTTGACTATGAAAATATAAATGGTACTTTACAATGTTTTCTACTTAATTAAAGTTTTGTAAAGTCATATTTAGCCATAGGTTCTAGTATTGCGTGTGTGTGTGTGTGTGCTTTTGTCATGTGAACCCCGATGTTCTTTCACAGGTCCTCTGTAAGCCATGCTCTAAATGTTTTATTGGACCATCAAGTAATCTCCTAGTAATAGTGATGATAATGGGATGTTAACCTCATCACATTACTCCTGCGTTATCAAGAACGAAAGTAGACTCACTGCCTCCTTAGAGGACTTGATTAACTGCTTAGCTATTTCATAATTTGCCTTGTCATAGACAAACACCCTGAACATTTCCATTAAAGTCAATGCTAAAATGAACTGTCTTCAGAAGATTATATGTCAGACTTAATGGGTGTTCTTATGTGTAAAATGCATGATTGAGCCTTTTAACTTCACACCTGATATTCTTACTCTAAAATTTATAAGTAATGAAATTTACTTTTCTTCCTGTTTTGTGAGTTCTGCCTCTACTGCTCATCAATGCTCACTAAGAGGATAGTGAATTGACTTCTTGAGCTCAGATGTAAATTTTAAGGTAAGAAATGCTGATGATGAAAGTTCCCTCAATACTGGAGCAGATGATTTTACAGATTTAACCAATAAAATACTGCAATAAAACAGAGTAACATGCTACGTTATATTTCTACTTGACTTCATAAATAAACTTCCAAACACTCTTATACTTGGAATTAATTTCATTTTTCCATTTAAACATAAGGTCTTGTTAAAAAAAAATATTCAGAACCAAAATTCAAAAAGTCAACCGTTCTCCTACTACTTTCAAAGTGATACTTTTGAGCCTGTCTATATTAACTTTAGCAGTGAGCACAATGACAGCACTCTGCAAAGACACTGGATTCTATTACAGAGCCAATGCTGGTTGTGGTATGTACCTGGCGGGACCTCACTTCAGCTTGTGCCAGAGTGTTGATGGAGGGAATGTTGCTGCCCTCATATGTGCTTCTTCTTGTACTGATTCTGTCACGTTCATTTTGCACCGCTAAGAGAGAAAACCACAGTTGTTTATTAGATCTCTAACATAGCCTACAGCATAGAGCTGAAAAAAAGGAAAATTACAGAAGTTCAGATATAGTCTTTCAAAATGTAGAATTTAAAACTGTTTTTTTTTTTCTTATAATTTTTTTGAACCACTTTGAAACCCTTTCAAAGATAGGAATAGCTAAGCTTGTCAACCAAAAATATGGTGGCTTGGATTTTGTGATGAGACAAATGCTGGTAACTCTTGGGTCACCCAGTTTTGACATGCTTTAATAAAATGGTTTTCTATTCTCTCACAGTTAATAAAACAGTAAGGTAACGAGACAAAGATTTCTGCCTGTTGGGTTGGCCAAGTCAAAGATACAAACATAGTTACTGTCAGAAGATGTGAACCATAGATTCTGAAATTCCTATTTTCTTTTAACCACAAAATACTACCAAACTAGAAAGTAAATTCTTCTAGTTAAGATGGTTTTAAGTAAACCTGTGACTCTTTATAAAGCAGTGTTTACAGGTGTTAGCTTCAGAAATCATTGCATAATCTGAGGTATCTCCCTAGAAGATGGAAGCTTGAATACCTACTTCACAGAAAGATGAAATCATTCCTCACGTTATATAAAGTGTCTGCAAGAGAAAAGTAGATTTGCTTCCTTCATTTAGAGAGGAAAGAATAAGAGATACACATGCGCTAAATAATTATTGAAAACCAAAGTTTTAAACAAGAAAAAAAGAAAAGTTTTACCCCAGAAATTTGCATAAATATTTGTGTAAAAATTAAATAAATTGAATGTCAAAGTTAAATTTCAAAAATGAGAACACAAAATGATCTTCCATTAACCAAAGACAAGAAGACAAGGCCTATAGTCCCTCAGTTATCTAGGTTAATGTTCTAATAGTGTCTGTAGGAAATACTATGATATCAAAAAATTAAAGTTTTTCTCCAGCAAAGAGAACCACTAATTTCTACATCAATGTCACAGAAACCCAAGTCTACCAACTCTGTTAACAGAAAAAGTAGTAGGCATTTGTCCTAAAAAAAAAAAAAAAAAAAAAAAAAGAGGATAGATATTTAGGATGAGTCAAATATTTAACATTTTACTTTAAAAATCATACAAACTAGTAGCTTATTTTGTTATTTCCACTTATGTGGAAATACATAGAAGTGAAAAGATGTTCTTTTGTTATTATAAATTGGATTCCTATTACCAAACTTTATAAAATACTGCATATGTTTATGATATATCATAAGCATTTGCAATTTTTACATAAATCCCTGGTTTTGTTTCCATTTAAGTTCTATTGCTATTAAGCTATATTATTATTGAAGAGTTAGATGCATCAGATTTTAAGATCAAAAGTTACTTTCCAATCTAGTAAAATTAAACCATCATTCTATGAATAGTAGAAGATGTAAGTTTACTATTTTCAAAGGTATTTTATAGATTGTCAAGACTCAAAGGGGAAATGCAGATTTATTTTTGTTTACAATTTTATAAAGATAAGGATTGGTTTTCAGGTAATAGGTAAAAAAAACATTTGATGAATTATGTAATTATTCCTATGAACTATCTAATGGAGCTTTTAGGACATTAGCTAATTATTTTTGAAAGGCAAAATTGCCTCTTTAATGTAGTGAACTTTACTTTTGTAATATTCTTTTAAGATTAACAATTCAATAGAAGCTAATGAAATTTCCACATTTTTAAATTAAGAGAAAAATAGCTACTTAATATATTTTATGCTTCTGCAGTGATGTGATTTGATTTAACTTTTTTGTGAGTTTTTAATATACTTGTCAAAAATAGCTCTTTGCATATGACAGACACACAACAAAGTACAGGTATTAAGTCTTACAGCTGCTAAACTTGCCAGGTGTTTAGAATGTATAGCACAGTGGTCTCTAATCACGTCAAACTGAGAAAAGATAAAATGAGATGACTTAACAGACAAAAGTAAGAGTACTATACACCGAATACTATATCTGCATTACTTCTATTATTGAATAGAATATGAGTTTCTCAGGACGGAGGATTATCTTCTCGATCAGGGTCACAATTCAGATCTCAGTATCTGGAACAGTGTTTAGGAAACAGCAATGTCCGATTAGAGGAATACATAAATAGAGAATTTGTAGTTGATGCTCGAGAGGATAAGTAAAGATACCCAGGTATTACTAAAAATGAAAACTGTGTATATAGTACGTCCATGTCTTTAATCTGTGCATAGATTTTGTCTATGGAGAGCAGGGTGTCAACTTTCAGATCAGATAAACACTACTTCCTCCACTTACTAACTGCACATCTTTAGGTGAAATTCTTTAACTAGGTTTTCCATTAATATATTGAGGGAAATCAGAACTTATTAAGTAGGTTATTGTGATTAATGAGAATGTTTGCATATTGTTATCCCTTTGCATCAATAATCATAATTAGCATCATCATTATTATTGCTATTACCTTCTTTCTTCATTCCTGCTCTAAAACACTTTCTTAATCGACAGTATCTGCATTGATTCCGTTTGTCCTTGTCAACAACACACTGGCGACTGAACCTGTAACAGGAAACAGGCATTTTCACAGGAAACAATCATTTATCAAACAAAAAAAGCAGATAAAAAACCAATCAGACTTTAATTACAGTCAAATCAGGCTCTATAATAAAGCATGTATACAATAATTTCCTAAGAAATCAAACATCTCAGGATTGGCAAATGCATGAAAATACAAGCTTACTTCTCAGATAGTCTTGACAAAAAATTGAAACTGAATGACTCCATCATTTTGGGCCAGTGTATGCTATTATGAGGCATAGAAGTCAAACCTAGCTTTGACATCTTTATCATATAAAGTTTTAGTGTTTATTGCTACATATTTCCAGCATGGTGGGCAATGGCTCATGATTCATACTTTTACACTTGTGTAGTTTCTCTTTTTAAGTGCTTTTATTCTATTACATTTAAATGACTCCATGTTCAATTAAGATTTACTGTAAATATCAAGTTATATAGTATTGAGAAAACCAATAATAATATAACTTATTAATGACATACCCTCTTATACTCTTAAAAACACCAGAGTGGATGGCATACATGTGTTTATGAAGATGTAATTTTTAAAAAAAAGGAATTCTTATATCCTGTGAGTTGGAATATTAAATGTTACTGCTACTTTGCAAAAATGCTTAGCAGTTTTTCTAAAAATTAAGCACAGAGCTGCAGATAGGACACAGCAATTCCAAGGTGTGTCTATACCTGAGAGAAATGAAAACTGTTGGAGTGCTGAGAAGATAAAATCCCACACAATGGAACAATATTATTTGTTAATAAGTTAGAATGAAGCACAGACACACATGCTGATGGACCTTGAAAAACCTTTTAAAATAAATGTGATACCAAAGGTCATGTAGTGCAGTGTCCAGAGAAGCAAATCTATAGTAACAACGAGCAGATTAACAGTTTCTTTATACTGCAATAGAGCCAGGGAAACTAAGGACACCCTACTAGAGACTTTGTTACAGAATAATTAATGATGGTTTTAATTGATGATAGCAATAGTCACACAATTCTAAATATCCTATTATGTGAATTCCTAGCTATACATGTTGCTATTGCCTCATTTGTTGCAGATGATTATTGAAAGATAAGGCTAACACAATGTGGTTTGTGACCTAGTAATATTTACAGAAAAGATTTAACATGAGTGAGAATAAAGCTACATGTGAGTTATACTCTCACGATAAGAAAATGTAAATCACTTTTTTTTTAATATGGGCTAAAAATACTCAGAAAAGGAGAACATGTGACCAAAAATCACAAGGAGAGTACATTTAATTCATATTAATTGAATAACAAAGAAAGAAGAAACATAGACCATGAAGTTCTTAACATGTTCAAGATCTTGATATAGGTACAGAATAGACGAATGTTGTCTATATTTGCAGTTAAAAGAAATTACAATCTAACAAATATACAGAAACATTGACAGAAGTTATAGAAAGCATCCTATAAATAGCATTGAAGTAGAAGGTTTAAGTACTCTAGGAGGGAAAAGCCTAGCTTCAGCAGCATAAGACTGGTAAAGTCAAATTAGAATTTATCAGTCTAAGTAATAGTTACATTTGGGACCAGGAATCTTGACTTTAAAGACATGGCCTCTCAATTTACATCCATATACCAACTATTTTCCAGAAGAGAAAAAAAAAAGACTACAGAGATTGCTTGATATCAAAACTGTACAGAACCCTAATTAGTGGCACCACACAGAGTGTGAAGACACAAATCCCCACTTGCCTCTGCCCTTGGGGCATAGAACACCTCAAAAACTTGCTCTGGGGGGATTCTTCCCTACTTCCCCCATAAAGTGAAGGTACAAATCACCATATTCCATGATCAGAGCTGTCACTTTTCATAGAGCTGTGTCTCACCTTAATAGTGCACGTGACTCCAGACAATGGCACCTCTATGTCACTTTGTTACTTCAGGTGCTACTGTGAAGAACTCTAAGTGTGTATGGTAACCATAGAGAAAATGTGCTTGGTAGAGGAAGATAACTCATTTTTAGCTATGGAATGGGCATGTGGACAAAAAAATACCATCTAAATGTTCTTTACTTTGTCAAATTTTTAAAGATGATTTACATCTTTTAAATTGACATCAAACCCCCTGCAAATATTACAAAACAACACAAGGTAGATATTTGTGGAGTTACATATTAACTTTGATTACACTTTGCACAGTCAATGTTACTGGATTGGAAATTCTCAAATGTCCAGCTTATTTTTTTAAAAAGCATTGCAAGACTGGAGATATAGAACACTTGCCTAGCATGTGGAAGGCCCTGAGTTCAATCCCAGTTCAACAAATTAGTAACCATACCATCAGTGATAATGTCTATTACTGATAGAACAAAAATAGATTTTTGTTCCTTCTGCTAAAAATCAATGATTTGTGTCAACAGCCCAAGTTCAACATAAACAATAATATTCAAGGACTATCAGAGAAATCAATCAGAATAAATACCTAAACTTAAACTAAGCTATGATATTGACTAGGTACTATCAAAAGGACTAGTAGAAATGTATGGACATACAAATATTTAAATAAAATTTAGAAAAAAAAACTCTGTTGGTTATGTACAATTTAATCTTAGAATTACTTTGAAGTGAAAATTAAATTTTACCATTTGAAACTCATAGATACAAAGACATCTGTTGTGTTAAATTTTTGTAGCTAAAGACCCAGGATGTATGGACCCTGAAGAGAAATTTTAAAAAAATGTACACTTTAAGAAGTCATTTTAACAGATTTAAAACAATGTTTAGTGGCAATGAACATGTGATAAAACAATAAAGAGACACAAGGAAAAGATTAACACCAAACTCTAGATTCTAGTTCCCCCTGGGCCACTGAGGACAAGTGGCCAGGGAGGTGTCCACTGGAGTGAGTGTTTCAACTATATTGCTCTAAACTGGGTGGTAGGTATATGAATTTCTTTATGCACATTTACAAGTCTCAAATTGTTTATAGGATGAAACTACCAATGTGAATGTGAACTGCACATACAACCATGGAAGTTTTGAAGCTTGTCAATTTGGTTTTGAGTTACCGAGGTATAAAAGCTCTTAAATAACCTTCCTTGAATCACCCATGCCATCTTTAGACACTAATAAAGAAAACTTTGCTAGAATGAGTAACCTACTACCTGCAGGAATAAACGTGACTCTTCCGAATGCTACGTCTGAAAAAGCCTTTGCAGCCATCACAACTGGATGCCCCATAGTGCTTTCCTGTTGCTCTGTCACCACAGATGGCACATAGACAGTTAACACCACTGTCTGTGGTATTCATACTTGTGGTCTCCAGGGCAGAACTGTCTGTTGAAGAAAGATGAGAGAAGTTAGTACAGGCGACTACTCATCCCAATGCCTACAGTTTGCCTTCCGTCATTCTTTCAAGTGCGGAGAGCATCCTCCTCAGCTTCTGTCTCATATAGCTGATCATTTAATTCTGGATTATGCTTCATCTCAATCCCTTAACTACCACCTTTCTTAAGGGAAGCTCATGCAATCTCATGAAGAAAAGATCAACTCAATGATAACATGAATCTTCAGATTTTATTTCTTCCATAATAACACCATAGAGTACATCATGGAGTTTTAAAGACATAAAATCCTATGTAAGAATTTCATACATCTATACATGGAGAATATCAGTATCATAATATCAGAGAATTAATCAGTTTCTGTCATCTTTCTTTTCTCTACTTCTTAGAACTGTACTGAGCTACAGTGGAACATCTAATACATTTTTAAAAGCAATGAATATATACTGTGTGTGTGTGTGTGTGTGTGTGTGTGTGTGTGTTCCCATAAACCTATATGTAGTCCCATGAAACTATATATACATATATATACATACATACATATATATTTATTATATAAATATTTCCTTAATGAGTTTGCATTGTTGCAAGTAGTCTATGAATCCCACCATACTCAAAGACAATAAATGCATAAGGTAATATATTAAAACTTGAACTTAGGGGTTGCCTGGGATATCACTCAAAGACAAAGCACTTGCTTAGTAAGCTCAAGACTATAGATTCAACCACAAAATATTAATTGAGCATAAACTAAGTACATATTATAGGTATAAAAATAACCTATTACTTTATCTCTAATAAAAATTGGTAAAATAAAATATTGACATGTACTTATTGAGTATAATATTAACAAGGTATTGATAATGTTGAATGAAAATTAGAATTATCTGAAATCACAACCACATATTACATAGAGAATGAGAGACCTTAAAACACTCAATCCTAATGGGATGACTCCATCAAATTCCTCCCATAGAGTTCAGGAATCCCCTTGGAAGAAGAGGTGGGAAGAATGTAAGAATCAGAGGGAATGGAGGACACTAGGAGACAAGGTCCTCAAAATCAACTATCATGTAAACTTACAGGGGCTGAACCAGAATGCACAAGGCCTACATGGGTCTGTACCAGGATATATGTATCTTCCAATTTACTGTTTCTATGAGATTTCTGAGTATGAGAAGGTATGGGTCTCTGAATTTTGTGCCTTCTCTTGGTTTTCTTTTTGTCTGTTGGTTTGTCTTGTATAACTTCCATTTGATAGTTTCATCTTCTTATGTTTTGTTTGATATATTTAAAAAATATGAATTCAGGAAGGAAAATCTAGCCTCTCACATAAAATGAACAAGTGGATTATCATTTATAGTTGGTGGGAGAGAGAAAAATCAGTGTTCTCCAATGAAGATGGATTATACCAATCACTTCTGGGACGGCCTCATATTCAGGAGTAGCTGATTCATATCATAAACTCCAATTCTTGTGTGCTTTTATTTGGTTACAGTTTGGTGGAGGGTTGTTTGTTTTTCTTTCTGGGTGTTGTTTTATTTTTATTTCTTGGTTTTCAGGATTTTTATTGCTGTATTGGTTTTTGTTTTTTTCGTTGAGAACGAACTTAGAATGGATAGGGAACAGGAGAGAAAGTGGAAGGACATGGTAGAGAAGAAAGTCATCAAATATATTTGAATTTCAAAATGATTTTAAATAATACTTTAAAGAAGTATTTGGAATCAATTGTGCTTTGTTGATAACATTAAAATATTACAAACAAATTTAAGTCTGGCTTTATGTTTGATGCCATATTTACATGCAGCTGACAATGTTGTTTCAAGCAAACAAGTAGAATGAATGTGAATGGTTTTAGTGCGCACTGAAAGATTCCATACGTTTATACGGTACATCTGTACCTACTGCTTATAAATCTGTGGCCTCTTATTAAAACTCTGATTCTATTGAAATAAATACTGGATATCTTTCATCAAAACGTGTCTTCCTAAGAATTACACTATAGTTTCACTCTGCATTTATGTTAAATTAGAGAATCGAGTTATCAGTTTCTACAAGTTTCCCCACTATTAAGCTATTGCTTATTGAAATTATAAACTTCACAGTTCAGAAGAATATTAAGCTAATCATAAGATGATTTTTCAGCCTGAACTGTACAAACTTACATTCACACAGACACATGCACACAGGTACGCACTTTCCCCATAGCGTACATAATTGTAAGTTTTAACAGTTACAACCTGTCTTGGGTAAGCTTTCTATTTAGAAAAAGAAATCTACATTCTGAGTAGATAGTAAACTGCATTACATAAAGGTGCAAACCTGAAATAAACTGTCTTCTTTAAAGTTAAAATATTACAGTAGACACATTCTCCAGCTCTGGAAGCTAAACATTAGCTCGTCAACTTGAGGTTATAATATAAACCTTTATTTCTTTTATATCTGTGTCCAGTGAAGAGACTATGCAGTCACCTTAGGTGGAATTTCTTATCCACAGCTGTGGAGTACTGAGATGATGAGATGAAGAGTAGAGCCAGTAAACCTCCCAGCATCCTGTGTAACATGTCCATAAGCCACTTTACATACTGTGTAGAAAATCTGTTTTCAAGGCCAATCTGTCAAAATTATCACTTTGATGTACAGCAAATGAAATAGTCCCTGAAACTGTGCTTTGTAACCCACTAGCCTATAGAATCCTGAGGTTACTTTATAACACAGATATGAGTTATTCTGCCTCTAACATTAAACAGCTTAGGTAACACAAAATTTAAATTCATGTTCAGATTTGTGGCCTTAGATTCAACTCTTGAATTTTCCAACAAAGAAACTAATCCAGCCTGAGAGTTCCATTTCTTTCTCTTCTGCTTATTTCCTTTACATATAATCATATGAGAACTCACCGTTGGGATTATACAGAATCTGCATAGTGTCAAACTCCAAGGTCGAGTAAGTTGGGTCCAAAACTTCACTGTAGTTTCCCATGTCCATGTCCAGTATCGGCTCTGAAACCCTCATAATCGGTTGAGAGACACACATACGAATGGCTCCACACACCCAGAGTGTGTTAGCTGTTATGCTTTCAAGCTGTGAGTACTAACCAGAGCTAACTGTCACTGGGTGATTTCAGTGCTTCTGTGGGAGGGGCTGTCAAACTGTAACTCCTTCAGCAGGCCATGTTCTGCTCATTTTTCTTTTATGGCATGTGAGAGCAATTCCTTGTGATTATCTTGAAATGCTTCATGGAACTGCCTTATCTGAAGTGCTTAGTAGACTAACATGATCTTCTCAATTGATTTCCAGTACACAATAAATGACATCACTTAGAGAGTGGTTAAACACAGACAGAAGTCCCTGTCAGGATTTAACCTGAGATTGTTGTGAGATGGTCGTCCACACGAGGAGCTTCAAAGCACATACCACAAAGTTTTAAAGTCAAATTCATATTACTCTTAAAATTAGGTAAGTTAAAACTATAGCCTCTCACTTAACACACTGAACACTTAACAGTGGCAGGTTTCCTTTGTATGTACAATAAATCTGACTTTGTTTATTTTTAAGTAGAGTAGGTTTATAATTTGTGAGATTGAGATTCATGATGTGTTCTAGCAATGTACAGGCAGAGTCTTAATATGACCTGCATACTCCTTCCAAATTATCAATTTACCCTCCATGTTACCACACAATTGCAAATTTCTGGGGGGCAGCTTCAACTTAGTAATTATTAAGAATTCATTTTAATTTTATCTAATTGCATTCTAGGCATTAACCAAGTAAAGCTATCCCCAATGCGTGGGTTTATACACTCTGATCCACCTCAACATATATGACAACATATTTTTTATGTGTTGTTGTGAAGAAACATTCTGAGTTCAGAAAATATTTAGAAGTTACTATTCAATATCAACATTTTACTTCTGATACATATGTTTATTGATTTTATTTTCTAAAAAGGATGCTATATCTATTTTTTATTTTTTAGTTCAAAATTTTATATTCTATTGGTGTTAAAGATTATAATAAATGATCTTGCAAATCAATTTCCTACTCATGTGACTACTGTTACATATAAATGCATTTCCCCACAGAAATATAGTATGTTAAGACAAACTCAAAACATGTGACATGCTGTGAAGAAAATATAAGTCATATTAATCAAAACATCAAATTAGGCTAACCACTAGAATAGTCTCTTCGCCTCATAATCAGTATATTTTGAATTTCTAATTAATAATTACTTTAAAATTAAGAACTTTTTAATGAAAGTTAAACATATTTATTCTATTTTTTGAGAAGTGACAGCGAGTGAATACTGTGCTTTCTATTTATATGAAGTGCTTCCCTTTTGTGGTATGTAAAAGGGCTGTGTTCCTATGGGATCCAAAGACTGTGTATGAAGCCCTATACCTTCCTCACCTACATGTTAACTATCAAACATGGAGGAATATCAGCACAATCTTTGTTTATAACATTGCCAATGGTAAAGCAACACAAACACAGCTCAGTAGAATAATCCCATAGTTTTATTATTGTTTTGCACTATCCTGTTCCCATTCCATGGTGAATGCCACAATCAACAAGGGTGTTCCTCTTCAGGGTGGAAGTGTCTAAGCACAGGTTTTCAAGGGATTCTCACATTAGTTGGAGCTGGATTCCAAGAGAAATTTACCCAAAGGATGGTAAGTTATCTCTGCATCTCACATAGTAAAATGTAAGAGTTACAGCAGATCCAAAACGCCAGGCACATCTCTTCAGGTGCAGTTTGCCTTCTTAATGATTTCAGAGATGGACACCGTCAAAGAATACAGCCAGCCTCCATTTACAAAAGTAAGGGTCCTCCAGCCTTTTCTCTTAGCTTACAAGGTACAGTAAAATCCTTCTTTTTATAATTCTTGAACTGATAAATTTCTGAATTAATTTAACAAATCACTAGACTTGAAAGGGATGTGAATGTGCCTTACCTTTCTGATTTACACAAGTAGATATGCTATTGTTTGATTATAGAACCAAGGCTCATTCTGATACTCCATGCTAAGGACACTACCGTTTTTTATAGATTCCACACACTCTCCTCAATTTTCAGTATTCTTTTTCTATCCTCTATTTTATTTATTTACATCTCAAATGTTATCCTCCCTCCCAGTTTCCCCTCCACAAACCCCCTGTCTCCTCCTCCCTTTCCCCTGACTCTATGAGGGTGCTCCCCCACTCACCCACCCACTCCTACCTCAGAGGTTTCAGCATTCCTCTACACGGGCCATCAAGCCTCCACAAGACCAAGGGGCTTCCCTCGAATTGATGCCAGATAAGGCAATGCTCTGCTACATATCCAGCTAGAGCCATAGGTCCCTCCATGTGTACTCTTTGGTTGGTGGTTTAGTCCCTGGGAGTTTTGGGTGGTCTAGTTGGTTGATATTGTTGTTCTTCCTATGGAGTTTCAATCCGCTTCAACTCCTTCAGTTCTTCCCTCAACTCCTTTGTTGAGGTCCCTGTGCTCAGTCCAATGGTTGGCTGCATGCATCCACATCTGTATTAGGCTCTGGCAGAGCCTCTCAGGGGACAGCTATACCAAGCTCCTGTCAGTAAGTGCTTTTAAGCATGGTATGTACTCACTGATAAGTGGATATTAGCCATAAAAAGTTCGGAATACCCATGATACAACTCACAGACCACATGAAACCCAAGATTAAGGAAGACCACTCCAAAGTGCGAATGCTACAGTATTCTTAGAAATAAAGATAAAAGTAAAAGCTACTTACAAAGTAATTTGAATGTGGATGCCTCTAGAGTTTTGCAGTTTTTAAAAAAAATATTTCCTATACTTAATTCAACTTACTTTTACTCAATTCCATAGCATTTCTCTTGGTTTAAGAGGAAACAGTGAAAGCACTTATTACTCATTTTGCAAGAGCTTATAGAAAGTTTACTGTGATATTAAATATAAAAACTGTTGTAATATATTAGGAGATGAAACAAGAAGAAGAAATGGGAGAAACATGCTAGATATAAACACAACCAAGTCTCTAAAGGTGTGTGGAATTGTAAGATGTAACCACCCTGGATGATAATTATTGTCTTCCCTAATGGAAACTAAATGTTTGTGTTAATCGCAGGAGTCACTAAATCAAAGTATTTATTTTGTATTGGTTTTAAATTGAGATTCTCCCTAACTATAAATTAGTTTGTGATCATCTTCAAGAATAGACCTGTTTGAAAGTTTATTTGACCCTATTCAGAATATTTTCTTTCTTTAAAGAGAAGAATTGAAACATGAGGCTGACAGGAAGCCTTGAAAGGGGATACACAGAAAGGGATGGGAGAATTGAAAGGGAAAAAAGCAGAAAAGGCTATCAATTTGGAGCTGAAGATTATGAATCATAACCAAACAAAGTATTGCACTCTGGATTTCCTTGTATTTTCGATTCAACATTGATTATGGATTATAGATAACAGAGACACCATGAAGGAGGAAAAGGAAAGGTGAAAGAGAAAGATTTTTAAAGTTATTGGTTTGTGCTGTTAATTATGTATCATAATCAAAATTATATCATACTCTGGTTTTACTTTTATTTTCATTCAAAAGTGAGTGTGGAGTTCCTATAACTCAGAAAATATACTAATAACACTAGTTGGCACAATAAAGTTATAAGATTAAAGTTTCCTAGACCTTAGATTCCAGAAAGATGAAATGTTCATTTACATGTCTTCACACTAAACATCATTTATTGTTAGGAAAGGAAAGAGGAAATCGTCAAGACTATGTTAGATTTTTTTTAAGGCTTAAATAAAAAGAAAAATAGCATGATTGTTGAGGAGAATGGGACCAAAGCTACTAAGCCCTCCCCACCCTTTCTCTGTCTTTGAGGACTAGCTTTCCTGTCAACCTGGCTGGCTTGGAGTTCACTAACTCAATGAGATGACCTCAAATTCACAGAAATCGTCTTGACTCTGGTTTTGAATGCTATATTCAAAGTGTTCACCACCACACATCACCTCTATTAATACGTCTTAATGGAACCCACTCTTCAGTATCCGTTTGAAGGCCAAGAAATATATTCTTGTTCCTTAGGAGAACCTAGTATTTTGATAGCTAAAATATGTACTCTCTGAGACCTGGGCAATTAGTCACTCTGAAGAAAATAATGACTATAGCCAGAACATCAACGGAATTAGTATGATGAAGGATTTTCAGAAGTGCTTTTCTCTAAGCAATGATTCTATGAACTGTCTTAAGAGAAGACCCCTCCAGCAGAAAGACAGGACATCAAGTGAGGTGATTGCACACGTCAAAACTCTGACCCATAATTGTTCCTGTCTGAAAGAACTTCAGGGATAGAAATGGAGAAGAACCTGAGAAAAAGAAGGTCCAACACAGGCCCAAAGTGGGATCCAGCTCAAGGGAGGCCCAAGACCTGACACTATTACTGAGGCTATGGAGTGCTCACAAAAAGACCTATCATGACTGCCCTCCAAAAGACCCAACAAGCAGCTGAGTCAGATGCAAATGTTTGCACCTAACCAATGGACAGAAGCTGCTGACCCCTGTGGTTGAAGAAGGGAAAACTAGAAGAAACTGAGGAGGAGGGGAGACCCTGTAGGAGGACCAGCAGTCTCAATTAACCTGGACCCCCAAGATCTCTCAGATACTGGAACACCAACCAAGCAGCATACACCAGTGGATATGAGGCCCCCAACACATATGCAGCAGAGGACTCCTGGGTCTAGGTTTAGTCAGAGAAGATGCATCTAACCCTCAAGAGACTGGAGTCTCAAGTTGTTTAGAAGTCTAGTAGAGTCAGGGTGGGGTTGGGACATCTCTGAGACAGGGTGGAGAGAGACGAGAGTCGGAGGTGGACTGAGGGGAATAATGGGCTAAATAAATAATAGAAAGAAGAGAAAAATACATCTGGCAGGTGGATTCTGAGTTCGGGCAGCAGTTAAATAGTTCCAGGAGCAGACTACACAGAGAAACCGTCTCAAAAACCAAAAAAAAAAAAAAAAGAAAAAATACATCATTTAATTTTCATTAAAGAAACATAATGAGTAGTGTGGTGCTTATAGAAGAAAACTTAGTTCACCACCAACTCTCAAGATAATAGCAGAGACATTTCTATCTTATCTATAAGACTATTAAACCTGTTAAATTGTTCTATGCTTTATATTTGATTTAATCATTCCTTCCTAGTGTGATTTAAAATAGAAAACAGGCTAATAAAAATCAAGGTTATTTTCATTAGAACATTTTCATGAAAGCAATTTTGATGCTAATAACTACATAAAAACATTTTTTTCAAGTATAGTTAGTGAAATTTGTTCTCTAAATTTATTCCCCAAAGTATATCTGTAATTTCCATTATTTCTATATTCTCTTTTACTAATATGAAAAGTACACAAATACAGTCAGTAAATATGAGGTGCAGGGAGTGCCAACTCACACAGACACAGAGTCATTGTCACTGTAAACAGAAAACCACAATGTATAAAATCCATTCAATACAATAAACTATTACTTAAAAGAAAAACAACTTTCAGCTTCTCACTTCTCATAGTAAACTCAATAAAAGCATTATATTTCCTGGCTATTATTGTACTAGTTAAATTATCATTCCTCTTTTGAGATGAAAAGCTTGTCTCCACTTCTTAAATTTGATGATAAGAAAAAAGTAAATTACAAAAAAAGCCAAGACAAACAAAATTGGAAATGCTTATCTCCAAAGCAAATTGTTGTCACTGATACACAAATAAATTAGGCATTAGCTATAATAGGCTCAATTCTCAAAAATATTAATATTTTTTATAAAGTCCCAGATTGTGCATGATTTTCCAGATGAGCAAAAGCACCTTTTCCTTTTACTATCTTTTTCTTTGGTCTAGTACAGCCAGGTAGTGACAAACAGGATCACTCACATCCATGAACTCACTGGGGCATGGATACTAACATTATAGAAAGTGTGTTACAATTCTATTATTGTTATTATCATGAATAATTGTGTATCACATACTGACAATCCCTGCCATAACAATGATGATTTTTTTTAAATCTAAATTAGACTCTCATAACTGCTTAAATATGTTTTAAATTCTTCATTTAAAATTATAATTATTTCTCAGTCATTTCTTAACTAATGTCTTGTAGATCACAAACTTTATTCTCTGGAACCAACGAAAACCTTTTGGTTTTACATTTAATTCATAGTTTTTTCTTTGGCCAAAGTAAAGAATTCACACACTTCTAGAAAATGTCCTTTGATAGTAATATTTAGAAAAACAGACTGGGAACACACACGTCCTTTATGAAACAACAGAGTAGACTGAAAGAGATGGCCTTATTCTCTGTAGCAGTAGTGATATGACTCAGCTGTCTTATTTAACTAGATATATTACTTGTTTGCTTATGGCATTGGTCTCCTTTTGCAACCCAAGCTATCTTTGAATTCTTGATACCCCTGCTTTACACTCCCAAATTTATATGTGTTCTACTTACTCATTACCGTAAGATTTGTAACAGCACATACAAATACAAGTGAAATTCAAGACTAAGAAATACTGAATATATATCATGATTAAATCAGGTAAGAGCATTGAGAATTGTACACCGAAACCCAGCTGGAACCAAGAAATCCATTGAGGAAAAGCTTTGGGTGGTATGCAAAAATCTATATATATTAAACTTGCTCTCAAGGTCAGCTGCCTTGTGATTCAAAATAGACTCTCCTTTTCAGAAGATAAGAAGATGAATAGCACTAAATTATTAACTGGAATACAGATTATGCTGGCAGGGAAAATAAAGTAAGCTGGGTAGAAAGCACAGGCTAGTATGGGCAGGCAGTGCTTTGGCACTATTTTTTTTCTTTTTACAATGAGTATTATCGCTGTTGCCACTGCAACCTCAGCAAAGCTAGTCACAATGATTAAGATTATGGTAGCACACCAGTACTAACCTGCTACATATACAACACAAAGGAAAGGAATGATCAGTTTGTCCCAGCACTTGTCCCCAATGTCTTCCAAAGAATATGGGGTGTAAGAAAAATTCCCAGCAGTTTCACAACACTGTGTGCACATTCCACCATGAACATCTTAAACAAGTGTGCTATAGCAAGCATGAACTTTATATCTGGAAGTTGAATAATAAATAAGAGTTACAACTTTTCTCTTAAAATACAGACATTGATTGTCTATATTGCCATACAGTGAAGAACTGCTCAATATTCCTCAACGAAACCTTAGGTACCAAAAGAGAACAACACTCTAATGTGACATTTGTATTGAATAAAACTAAGCAGTATTTGCCTCTGCATTTAATAAAGGTAAAATAGGCACTACCACGGTGAAAATGTTACTATTTCATCTCTCATGTCTTATGGCTAGTTGGTGTTTTGAACAACTATACAAGGCATAATTATAATGATTTTAAAAACAAACATATTGATCTAATATGTACTAATCATCTTAGGTGAGGTGGTGACTTCTGCACCAGAATCACTTTTAAGTATTTGAAACTTAGTGCCTAACTTACATATCAGTCTAGCAGGTTATAGATTCTGCTATTGTTGGAATCACAAAGAACCTTAAAGGTCCCATAAGATCCAAGATGCATCCAATACAATTAGGACAGTGAAGATAGAGAAATGGCTTGGCAGTTAGGCATGCATAACTACTGCAGAGACCACAGGTCCTAACACCCACAGTGACCTGGCTCATGGTACTCTGTTAAGTCCATTTCTAAGTGTCTGACAGTCTCTTCTGGACTCTACAGGCACCTGACACACCATATACACAAATACACATATGCACACACAACACACACACAACACACTCATGCATACACATGCACACATGTACATATAAACACACACACACACACTCTCTGACGCACACAGACATTCTTTCTCACATACATCCACCCACATGTATGCACAATTACAAACAAAATGAACCTTTTAAAAATATATCTAATGAGAAGAATATAGTACTGGTGTCTTAAAAAAAAAAAACTTTGTGTGATACATAAAGGGTCTTGAAAATGACTGTTTTCTGAGTCTGTTTAAGGGAACGACTTAGTATACATTACTTATTGAGGCCTTGGACTTTTAAAGTACAAGTATGAGTAAAAAAATCTACACACATAATTAATTTGATAAAGTATAACATTTCTGTCAACCACTTTAACATATCTCATGGGTTCAACATTTTCAATCACTAAATATTTCTATATAAAATACCCAAAATATCTTACTTCAAAGATCTATCAGTCAAGTAATCATCACTCTAATGCTCAGCATCCTCCTCACCACCAACACCATTAACACCACCAGAAGAGGGAGGCCGGTGAGAGAGGACAGTTGGATAGACAGAACACAGGGAGCAACAGATAAATGATAGATAGATGATAGATAGATAGATAGATAGATAGATAGATAGATAGATAGATAGATAGACAGACTATTGCTTTTCCAAGACAATGTATTAAAAATATTGACTAATCTCCGACCCATGTAGACTTCTAAAGTAGAGCTGATTTATTGGTATAGAGGTATGCATAGATCATAGACCCCCAAATGATTCCTGAATGCTGTCCCGAGTTGCATTGTTTTCAATTCTTACAATAGGAAGTTGAAAATGATGTCTATAACATTGTAAGCCTAGTGCTACTTTAAATGGAAACTATCCTTAATCTTAACATGTAACTCTAAGTTATGTTAGTGTACAGCAATGTTAAAGGTTTCTGGTATATAACCATGGTTCTTCTAGTTGCCTCATTCACGTATCCTGTTGGAATTACAAGCAGAAGCAATATTTTGGAAACATAATTCATGTAGTGTAAGAAACAAGCATTAGAATAGAAAATGCCTATATAATATTACAAAGAAAGTTTACTTAGGGCCAGAAAGGTGGCTAAAAAAAAATGGTGTCTACAGCCAAGTGTGATGGCCTAAATTTGATCCTCAGGACCCATGTAGTGGGATGTGAGAACTAAGTTTCATGAGTTGCACTCTGACCCACATATGACAGCTCATACACAAACACACATGCACACACACACACACAAAGTGTATAAAAAAGTATTTTTGTAAAGAAATATTACTGAAATTCATTCTTATAAGCCTACGAATACTATAGGAGTTTATAAGCTCATAAGGACTAGGACTGGTCAACATTTTCCTTACATTCTAGTATTTGTAATAAGTGAAGAAATTAAACACTTGTATAAATTTTAGGAAATTATAAAAGAATGATCTTTAGAAAATAGGAGTAAGCCCAGTTTAAAATTAAATTTATAAACATGCAGTTTCATTGAAAATTATAATTCTTTCTAAAATAACAAGTTATTCTGACTATCATGTGAGGAATTTGTAGGTCCAGTTTTATTAACTTCTGATGATATGAAAAGATTTTAGATGATATATCATTAAACAAAACATTAAAGAATAAAAACTTGCAAAGAGCTGTAAATAGTAAATTAAAGAAAACCAAGGATAACCCACTTGAAGGATGGAGATAATATAAAGCCATCTATGGTGATCAGCTTCAACTGTCAACTTGAAATAACCAACACCTGTTAGTATAATTCAGCATAGATTAACAACTGTGGCCACATCTGTGGGAGATTTTCTTAAATAAAATACCTAATTGTTATGAGTAGACTCATTCTAGCATGAGGAGCGACATTTCCTAGGCAGAAGTAGCTTTTGAAATGGTTGCATGAATGCATTCGATTCGTTTTTCATTGGTTATTTTATTTACATTTCAAATGTTGTCCCCCATCCCAGTTTCCCCTGCAGACCCCTCATCCCACTGATGTCAGACAAGGCAATCCTCTGATACATATGCAGCTGGAGCCATGAGTCCATCAATATGTACTCTTTGGTTGGTAGTTTAGTCCCTAGGAGCTCTGGGGTGGTCTGGTTACTTGATATTGTCGTTCTTCCTGTGGGATTCCAATCCCTTTTAGCTCCTTCAATCCTTTCCCTAACTTTTCCACTTGGGGTCCCCATGCTCAGTGTGATGGTTAGCTGAGTGCATCCACATCTGTATTGGTCAGGCCTGGCAAACTTTTCAGGGGACAGCTACACAAGGCTCCTGTCAGCAAGAACTGAGTTTGGTGTCTGCAGATGGAATGGTCCCTTGATGGCCTTTCCTTCAGTCTCTGCTTTCACTCTTTGTCCCTGCATTCCTGTAGACAGGAACAATTGGCTAACTTAGATGGTTAGCCCATACTCAACTGAGGGCTTGCCTATCTACTGGATATGGTCGCTCCAGGTTCTATCTCCCCTTTCTTAGGTATTTCCATTAATGCCATCTCCATTGAGTCCTGGCAATGGCTTGCTTCCCTGCCATCTGGAACTCTCTATGATTACCTCCTGGGTTCCCCATCCCCCACCTCTACACACTTCTATTCAACTTCCAGACCCTCTATACTTCTCCCCTGTATCCTCCCACACCTGATCCTGCCCCCATTTTCCCTCTTCTCCTCTCTCTCTCCCAGGTTCCTCTGTCCCTCTATCTCCTGTGATTATTTTGTTCTCCCTACTAAGTAAGAATGAAGGATCCACACTTTGATCTTACTTCTTCTTGAGTTTCATATTGTTTGTGAGTCATATCATGGGTATTCTGAGCTTTTTGCCTAATAGCCACTTATCAGTGAATACATACCATGTGTATTCTTTTATGGCTAGGTTACCTCACTCAAGATGATATTTTCTAGTTCCATCCATTTGCCTGCTAATTTCATGAAGTCATTGGTTTAATAGCTCAGTAGTACTCCATTGTGTAAATGTACCACATATTCTGAATCCATTTCTCCATTGAGGGATATCTGGTTGTTTCCAGCTTCTGACTACTTTTAAAAGGCTGCTATAAACATAGTGGAGCATGTGTTCTTGTTATATGCTGTGTCATCTTTTAGGTGTATGCCCAGGAGTGGTATACCTGGGTCTTCAGGTAGAACTATTTCCAATTTTCTGAGGAACTCACACACTAATTTACAGAGTGGGTTCTCCCAGTTTGCAATCCCACCAGCAATGGAGGAGTGTTCCTCTTTCTCCACATTCTTGACAGCATCTGCTATCACCTGCCTTTTTGATCTTAGCCATTCTGAATGGTGTGAAGTAGAATCTCAGGGTCGTTTTGATTCCATTTCTCTGATGACTAATGATGTTGAACATTTCTTTAGGCCCTTCTCAGACATTCAGCATTTTCTCAGTTGAGAATTCTCTGTTTAGCTCTGTATACCATTTTTAATAGGGTTTTTGGTTCTCTGGAGTCAACTTCTTGAGTTCTTAATATATTGGATATTACACCCTTTCAGATTAGAGATGGTAAAGAGCTTTTCCCAGTTGCAAGTTGCAGTTTATCCTATTGATGGTATCTTTTGCCTTTTAGAAGCTTTTCAGTTTTATGAGATCCGATTTGTCAATAGTTGATCTTAGAGCCTGAGTCATTAGTGTTCTCTTCAGAAAATTTTCCCCTTTGCTAATGTGTTTGAGGGTCTTTCCCACTTTCTCTTTGATTAGATTCATGGTATTAGATTCAGTATATCTGGTTTATGTCGAGATCCTTGATCTACTTGGACTGGAGCTTTGTACAAGAAGAGAAGAATGGATCAATATGCATTCTTCTACATGCTCACCGCACGTGAACAAGCACCATTTGTTGAAAATGCTGTCTTTCCACTTAATGGTTTTGGATTTTTTGTCAAAGATCTGGGTCTTTAATTCTATTCCATTGACCTACCTGCCTGTCTCTGTACCAACACCATGCAGTTTTTATCACTGTTGCTCTGTAGTATAGCTTGAGGTCAGAGATGAACACACTCACTTCTCTCTGATCTTCATTTTGGATGAAATAAAGCCAGCTGTTGGAAGTCCATGTCTTGACTTCCCCACAGATGATGGTCTGTAACCTTGAACTGTAAACTGAATAAATCTCTTTTCCCACTAAGTTGCTTTCTGTCAGGGTGTTTTTACATGGTTATGTGCCATCACAATTTTAAAGCATAGGGCACCATATTAATATATAAATAGACCAAGAGGTTAAAAAGAAACTAAATTATTTATTATACATTCAGATAATTGTTTTAGTATCTTGAATCTCCTGGGTAAAATAAAGTTGGTTTCACATATCACATTACATTTAAAAATAAATCCCATATATGTTTAAACAACAGCAACTATATCAATGACATTGTAGCTTAGACATCAGTAGTTAAGAAAGTGAAGCTGGAGGCTTGCTGCTGGCTAAAGGCTAGTCTTGGTTATAAACAGTAGCCTGTGTCAAAAACAATATCCAAACAAGCTAACAAAACCATTACAGAAAACTGAGTTTAAAAAAAATACCTTGCTTTTATTGTAATAAGTACATTATAACATAGATGAAAAGAAAGTAAAGTATCTAAAATATTTCCAATAAATTGGGTATGATACCATCAGCTTTAAACCCTGCAACTTAAAAGAATATCAAAAATGGCAAATTCATTGCCAATCTCAGCTATATAGAATGTAGGAGGTAAACCTAAGATACATATTAAAACTCTATTTTTTTATGTGGTTTGCCTGTATGTATGTGTCTATGTGTAACATTTGAATGTCTGGTGTCCAAATTCGCAAGAAAAGGGTGTCAGGTCCTCTGAAACTGAAGTTACAGACAATTGTGAGCCTCTAACATGGATACAAGGGATGGAATATGTCCTATGCAAAAGTAGCAAGTGTATTTAACAGCTGAGCTATCTCTCCAGCCCTAAAATTCTCTTCAAAGACAATAAATAAAATGAAATATCTATCAGTCTTAATCTCATCTGTTGAAATGTAAATTGTGAGTGTTGGTAGAATTTATAAATGTTGTTACTCAGAAATGCACCTTTTACATTTATTTCTTCTTTGTGGAACTTGGTGAGGACTTCCCATCTGGACTTGCTAATTCTTCATCGTGGGAGAAATATACCTTCTCTGACTATATTTTTATGAGACTCTTGCCTTTTATTCTCCTTCCCATTCTTGTGTTATTCTGTAAGACTTTTCTAACACTTCTAACCTGAAGGATATATGAACCAGAAGCTGAAAACATATGGGAAAATAGAAGGCATGTCTTTGGGGATTCCATGACACTCTGGCTAGTCTCTCAATCAGAAGTTGACTCTATAATACCTGTTCTTCACCATAATCTGGATCTCCATAGAGAACACACTCTGTGTAAATTGTTCTTTGAATTTTAAGTTCAAAAATCACACAAAATATTTTAAAATTAAATGTTTTTTAATCATAATTCTGATGATTATCAGCACTCAGCTGCAGAAAGTGCTTGTCAAACATTTGTTTCTATCATGGCTGCTTGGCCCGTTTTCTTTCTCTGGCCTCTGAGTTTCATTAAGTGTGTTTCTTACTATTATTATTTGTGGCTTAATTCATCCTGAAGTCCAGAGCTGTTCTGTGGGCTTGGGAATAGAGAAATTCAGCTTCATACAACAGATTTACCATTTTCCCAAGAGGCCTACAAGAGCTGTTAAGACTACAACTTATTTAGCGTGTCACACCCTATCCTTGAAAGCAGTGGGGTTGGTCTAGATATCTTGGTCAGCACTGTGATTGCTGCCCCAGCAGTGTCTGGCACGGATCCTCGTACTTATATCTAGATCAGGGACATGAGAACCTTTGTAGACTCTCTGAACCATGCTTTCGTCACTGCCTCCCTGACCCTGCTGCCAGCTACTCCTGGCAATTTCCTCATGGAGGAAATTTAGTCATGGAGACTAGATTGAAGTCGGGAAAGGAGGGCAGTTCAGGATCTGAGCTGCCAGGATCGAGTAAATCATGCCCATGATATTTGAGTCCATTAGATGTTATAATTTTATGAATTAAACTAAGCTTCCTTGAAAATTATTATGCTTCACTTATGTACCAGAAAATTGTTTTAAATGGAAAGAAACAGACAAGGATAATTAAAGATATCCTAATCAGTCCAAAATATGATCTGAGGTAAAAGGATAATGATGGTGAAAGTCAGTGGCAATAAATTCCTATGTTAAAAATAAAAAAATAGACCAAAATATACAGAAAATTAAGGACAACATAAGTAAAAAATGTGATGGATTCAAAAGCGTCATTGTTACCAGATATTATGATATACATACATAATCGTTGGATCCAGAGACTGAGTCAGGAAAAACACAAATTTGAGGCTGGCTTCAGTTACACAGTAAGCTTTCAACTGTAAACACAAAAAACACCTCATTGAGAGGTGTGGAGGAAAATGAAAAAGGCTCCATACATGATTTAATCACACGACAGCTTAGAGAAGGCCTGTGGAAGCTTTTCTAACATGAATTTGAAGGAAGATTTTTGGTGCTGTTGTTGTTTCTTTATTTGGTTTTTAAGTTAGGGGAATGAAGAGATGGCTCTATGAGAGGAGCTAGTTAGACCCAACAACTCATGTCCAGCAACTATTACTTATAACTCCAACTCTAGGGTATTCAACACATATGGGCACTGATGCATATAACACACACACACACACACACACACACACACACACGAGAAAGAGACAGACAGAGAGACAGAGATAGGGACAGACAGACAGAAAGAGATGGAGAAACTAAGAGATGAGAAGAGAGAACAAAAATAATCCTTAAAACATTTTTAAAACAAATCAATAAAAGAAATAAGTAGTATAAAGAGAAAGACTATCCAAAGTCATAGTTGCTTTGGAATAAGAAACGAACCTACTACAGTCAATATTTAAACAACCATTGATTTTTGCATACACCTTAATTAACAGTCTAATAAAGAGCCATTCACAGCCAGTATAAAGTAGACCTCTCCTATAGTTCTCTCATAAGCCATTTTTTGTGGAATTTTCATGTATGCAATTAATTGTTTGTATAATTACTGCCTATTTTGTACAATCAGCAATCGACTAACATGACAGGGAAGAGACCCATCTTCACTGCAATAGACAATGATAACAAGCCTTCACCTTCATCTTGCCAACTTAATGGTTTTAGAATGGCCTTTTATGATTAAACATCCAAAAGTAAAAAGTACCTGCAGGTAATATTACTGACCCTGCTGCTTTGTGTTCAGCTAAATACACTAGAGGAAAACCTAGGAAGATGTTTAAGTTCTTCCCTCTCCAGCATCACTGCAAATGAAACTTGAGGAACATATACAGAGAAACAAAGCCCAGGCCTATGCGATGTGCTATGCAGATCCTCCTGTATGGGTTCTATGTGTCTGAGCTGGTAACAATCCTTTCTTGGAGAATTTCATAGTAGTGCTATATTTATCTTTTCCCCCCACCATATTTGCTTCAATAGAGACAGGACACCATTTCTTAAGTACAGAGAAAATGAAAATATGTTGAAAAGAAAACAGATTATTAAAAGTAGGGGTTTTCTGGGAGGTGAGAATGGGTAAAGGAAATGACATCTAAAATGTAAATAAATAAAAAGATCTAATAGTTAGCTACGTGAGAGACCTTGATCAAGTGTTCCTATCCTCTGTGTGTGTGTGTGTGTGTGTGTGTGTGTGTGTGTGAGAGAGAGAGAGAGAGAGAGAGAGAGAGAGAGAGAGAGAGAGAAGAGAGAGAGCTGGGCCTGATGACTCATGCTTCTAATTTTAACATTTTAGAGGCAGAGGCAGGAAGACTGGAATGTTCAAAGCCAACCTGGATTACATAGTGACAAAGTGAGATGTGTTCTATTTAAAAAAAAAATTATTGAAGGAAAAAGAAAAGTCAAAACCCTAGGACAAACAGAAATGTAATTGTAATACTGGATTGTGACAGTACATGAAATGTTTGTTCAGTCATTCAGTTACACCCATATTCATTGGGGCAATTTAATTTTCAGTGATAAATACACATGTGATAGCAGATACTATGTTCTAACTGTTCTCCTTTAAGTTATTAGAAAGGGATAAAAGCTGTGTGCTAGGAAGGAATGGGGAAGAAGGGAAGACAGGAGGGATTGAGGGAGGAATGGAAAAAGGACAGAAGCAAAGAAACGGGATGAATGGTAGGAACAGAAGGAAAGAATGAAAGAAAACAGGAGAAAAAGAAAAAAAGAACAATTATATCTTGGGTCACAAATACTGACCTTACAAAACAGCAAAAGCTACAAATTCACTAAATATAAATAAACTCAGTAAGATGTGTGCCCATGTGTTAGGAGAAAAAAGATTTTTTCTGAAATGTACAGAACAAATCAGGACTGAGCACTAGGAAAGCACCATATCAGCAACATTCTGGCTTTATCCCTGCACCCTCCCACTCCATTGCTGTGTTAAAATAGAAATAAGTAAAAAATAAATAAATAAATAAGTATGAAATGAAAGTGCTTTCAGTTGCTCACATAGTTTTCTGGGATTGAAAATTTGTACAATTCTGACAGCCCTCTTAGAGGCCTGAGAATAACAAATGAATTATCATGTGGGGACTTTAGAGGTGTTCACAGAGAAGGTGGACCAGCAATGTCAGCTCTGTAACCTTCTTCCCTTGAAATTGCACTGATTAACTTCTTTCAATGACTTCTATGTAAAATCATGTTGTGTCCTCTTTTTCTCTACAACTTCTCTCTCCACCTTCCTCATCCCCATGAGCATGCATCCCCCAAAGTAGCTCAACTTGCTATTGGACTCTTCCTTGAAATCTCAGATGTTTAAAACACCGTCGTTTTGAAAACAAATTGCTCTACTGCAAAACATAGTGGTGTACCTCAGTTGTTGAGTGCATAATTCCTCCCCCTACACCCCTACAATACCTTTTTTTCACACATTCTTCCATTGTGAGATATATATATATATATATATATATATATATATTATATATATATATATTATATATTAATATAATATATATATATATATATATATATATATATATAATATCCTTCTTTTTAGGTTAACAAAATGACTCAGGGCAGCTTGGAGAAGTCTTTGGATTAGAGGTTGTGGTGTTAAGTGGTACATGCCACATATTCCTAGGTACCGGAGATGGTTTCGAAATGATAACAATTATTCACAAAGGAATGCAAAATGAGAAGACTAGAAATGGGTGTTAGATTCTGTCAGACTAGATTTATAGATGGTTATGAGCCTCCATGTGGGTGCTGGGAATCAAACCTTGTTCCACTTGCAGAGCAATGTTCTTAACCAATGATCAATCTCTCCAGTCCCTAAAATACATATTTTATAATGATACTCCTTTAATTTAAAAATTATCAACTACAACATGAACATCATGCATTATGGGGACTTATAAGGCAGATTTTCAAGTCTATGCATAGTAGAACTTTAAAAGATGTGCTATTTCTCATGAGCACTGTGAGTCAGATTCAGCTAGTATTTTTTTCTTTGTTCTCTAATGAGAAGACATGGTAGGACACGCGATAGTTTCAGACTATTGGCTAAATCATGCCAATAATTACTCCCAAATGCATATTCATAGTGGTCCTTAAAGGACATTTATATTTCTATATTTAAATCCTAATTGTCAGATACTTGGGAGTGTAGAGTTGTGAAATTTTATCAAGCTATATGTTTATGGCTTTTCTGTATCTATATTATACTCAATAAAGAGTTTGAAATATTAATCTATTGTGAGACTACATCTTAAAGAAATATCTCTAACAACTGGAGGAAACCCATATGAAACATCTTCTATTAATGTTTTCCTATTGTGTTGTCCGTATTATTACAGGCAAAGTCCACAGGGATGTCTCTTGAGCACACTATTACTCACTACTGAGGTCCATAATATAGTAAAGTAGTTCATTTATTATATACCTAAAAATATTTTGTATATTTGGCTGGGGAAAGAAGAAATTATTTAAATAACCCAAAATATTTTCAGAAGAATTCTATGAAGCACACTATTTGGATTTCCTGTTTCTATACTTATATTTATATATTTATATTATATTATATATGTACACATCTTGGACAAAGAGCAGGGAGGAGAAATACATAGTCATACGTACTGGCTTGAGAATCCGACAATCCCTTTATAGCTTCTACAGGGAATTATAACTTAGAAGAGCTCTTTTAATGCCAAAGGCTTTGTTCTTTAATGCTATCAAAATGATCAAACTCCAGGGGAAATATTTTCCTCATACTCACATGCTATAATTCTGCTTCACGTTAACATGTGAAACAAAAATCAATCAAAATTTGTGTGATGTATTAGGAAAAGCATCAAATTGTATCATTGGTTGTCAACAAGGAGAGAGTTTTGACCACCAACTGTGACCATGGGTACATTGGATAATCCAGAGATACCTGTGACGGTGCCCTGATGCTCATAAGGATATGTATGCATGTGTGCGTCCATATGGAACTTAGAGGCTGATATCTGCTGTTTACTTTAACTACTCTGTACTCAGGCTGTACTCTCATCGATATGGATCTTGCTTATTAGAATAGACTGGCAGGCTAGTGAGGTTTGGGTTCTTCCTGTTTCTGGCTTTATTAGAGACATGCTCTCATACACACACCTTTTATGTTGTGTTGGGATTTGAACTCAGGTCTCAAACATCCAAGGCTACACTTACTGACAAAACCATCTCTCAGCCCCTACAGTGAGCACTTGATACAAAAGTTTACATTTAAAATACATTTCTTGTGTATTCATAGATCTCTGAAATCACTATAGTTGACCAAGTGATCTACAATAAGATTGAAAAGGAAACTATCAAGTAAAATGATATCAAGTTAATGTTACAGGTGAAGAGAATAGATTATCTCTGACCAGAGGCTGTAACTGATGTAAACTTCTGTGACCAGCATGGTCTGTTAGAACATTCAAATGTAAGTAATGAACTTCTTCTCTAAGCAATCTTCTCTGGCGCAATCACTGCTATTAGTTAATCATTACAGTGAACATCAATCATTCAACCACTCACTATTACTATTTATACCTAGTGGATGTAATGATTAATATTAAATTCTGTCCATACTTTTAAAGATTTTTTTCTTTAACTTCTTCTTTCTATGCATAAATGTACTTGAGATTAGGGCATCTTTTGTGTAGGAACTCAAGGAGGCCAGAAGAGGATAAAGGATCTCCTGGAACTGGAATTACAAGCAGCTGTGAGCTTCTATGCGAGTGCTGAAACTGAATCCAAGAGTCCTCTGAACTGTTAATCATCTCTCCAGAGTCTATAAATGAATTTTAAATACACATTATTTGTGCTGCAATTTAAAATATATATTCCTTTAGTATCAAATTTTAAATTAATATTGTAACACTAGTATGACACTGGTATGTCACACAGTATAACATTGGTAATTGGTCATGTATTTTATTTTAATTTTAAATTTTCTTCCTTGTATTGGTGGCAACGAAACTTAGTATCATAGGCACTCAACACAACTTCTCTACCACTTGGTTATATACCAGCTCCCACTGGCATTCTGTTATTAACTAGGAAATCTAAGCCAAAAATTGTCATGGCATGTGTTGTATAATATATCCACACTTATATTATCTCTAGATATATATATATCTCCACACTACTCTCCAGTGACAGAATTAGAGAATATGACCACTGTGGACAAGAATAAAAATAATCAGATTTGTATATGAGTGTTTATTATAATCTATGAATATACAGTGTGTATATATATGTATATACATACATATACATATGAATAAACAGTATATATCCTATACAGTCAAATAAACATTTATATACAATACATTTGTATGCATATTTTTCCTATATTTATATAAATGTTCATTTCAAATAAAATTGTAGTACTCAAATTCAGATCCCAACATCAGATCCCAACTGTCACCCTCCATTAACATGGAAGGATATACTACACATTTTAGGCACTAAATAAAAGCTTTATATTTTTCTTTCTACCAGCAACAGCAATCTTATTTCCCTGGTTTGAACCTAAGTTAGGGGACTCTTTCCTTGAATTCTACCACAAAATTTACCAGAAGATGACAAATAATCCCTACAGGTGACTTCTAAGTACTGGAAGAGCTAAGAAAAACAGAATAGAGGGGAGTGAGGGTGCAAGCAGCACATTCAGAAAGTATTTGCAAGTTGTAATGAAGCATCACCGAGATTGTCGAACAGCAGCCTTCTTAGGCCGTGACTGAGAAAGGAGGTCAAAGGGAATGATACTGTGGCAATCAAGACACATGCTTCCTTGTAGGAATGAGAGTGAAGTGCCTTGTTAATTATTTCCTCTGATTAGGTTACCTATTTCTCCCCATGCGCATTTAAATATTAATCAGAGATTCACTTTAGTGCAGTATTATTGGAAAGGATGAAAACGAGGGAAGAGTTCAAGCACCTGGCGGACGGGGCTCCTGCTTGGGAGATCCACTTATGAAGCCTTTCAAAATGGAGAGATCACTTTGTTTTTATTATCTTTGAAGGTGAATGATGATTTTTATCAAATTAGTTTTGTCGGATAAACTTTCAAACCCGATGTTTAAACATTTGGTTCATTATTCTTGTGACTTTCTCATACGAGGACTGTGCTTACAGTTTCTACCACACATTCTCCACAACTTCAACCCCTCCCGGCTCCCTTAACGCCCTCTCATCTGCATCACCACCCCTCCCTTAGTTATTATTCAAACCAAGATTCTAAAAAAAATGTGAGGTTTGGGGCTCCAGTTATTTATTTTCTGCGCTATGCTTTATGCTATACTAGAAGATTGGTATACAACTGTACATTCTATTTGCACTTAAATGTAAAAATCTACGTTTGACTTCATACATACAATATCATATATATTGAAATATTTATATAATCCTCTTAAAACCACATACAGAATTGCATAACATATGTAAAACATATATTTTCATCAAGAAAAAAATAATCACTAAATTAACCAATTAGACTTTAGTTTTGCCTCTAAGAAAATTCTTGGGGACAGGTTTGCCCAATAAAAATTTAATTAAAATGTGCTTTGTTATTTATTACAAACAGACTGTCAAGGGTCATTCCATTTCAATCACTGAGTGGTAAGAAAAGTTAAGTATTCAGAGCCTGTGTTTCTACAAAGTATTTAAACTCTTACTAGACAGTTAAATGCATTCATCATGCTCTTCCTCAACACCAAGAACAAAATCTCAAGCTTTATTTAAAAAGTGGGAAGGGCTACCAAATAGATACACTCGTGCCCCAGTATTGAGTAGTATTTTGCAGCTCCCGTGAGATTTGCAATGTGGCTGTTATTTATCGTTTCCTAAGGTCAGAGCAGGGAAACTGAAACTTTAAAAACTGAAAATTAAATCAGTGGTTCTCAACACTGCTATAACTGTTTTTTTGTTTTCGTGAATGAATGAGACTTCAAAAGTCGAAGCGTTGAGGTCTCAATGTTTTTAATCTCCTGAACAGTCAGTCATCTTTTGTTGGAAAATATTGACGCATGAATAGGAAGACTCATAGGGATGGGAAACATCGGATACCTGCAGACTCATTTACCTACTCTAAAGGTATGCCTGGGACACCGAGCACAAAGGAATCAGAAAAGACAGACAGGAGCCTGAGAGACACACAAGTAGCATTTTATTTAGGATTGAGGAAACAAAGAGGCAGGAGGACTTGTCAAAAGTTCACCACCAAGTTAGCAGAAGCGCTGGGCTTACAAATCAGTAACCACTCAAATATTTAGCTGCTCAAGTTAGTGCCTGTCTTCAAAACCTGAAACACATATTTGCAAAATGTCAACAAGGAGAGTGAAAAAAAACTCTCAAATCTCAAATAAATCAGCCATAAATTTTTCAAAACGGAAATTTTTCAGTGGCTGTTTAAAAAATGAGTGTTAAGAGTTGAATATAAGATTTTGGTTAAAAATTCAATAATCATCTATATTACTAGGTAAAAACTAAAAAGTTCCCACAATACTTCATTGAATCACGCAGGTAAGAGGGTTAAGTTAGTTTCATATAGTTTCGTACAGTTTCGGGTACTGTAAGTCCCGAGGGTTGCTTAGCAGTACGAAATAATTTGTTATAAAAACATCAAAGCCAACAAACACAAATCAACAGGATAGTTTTTTAGGCGATCAAGGTAATTTGGTGTTGTGTATGTGATTAAAAGTGAGCACACATCTGAGAGCTAGAGGTGCCAAATTACTAAGTTTATCTAAGTGTTATATAAAAGCTAGAACTCATTTTTTTTTTTTGTTTCCTTTGCTTCTTGATCTCCTAGTGTTCAACAATGGGACATGGAGACCAAAGTCAATGAATATAAAGGCCAAAGAGGTGAGGCAATATTTATCCCTTGACCCTTACCCCATTCACAAGGTAGGTCCCCAAAGGATACAAGGTGCCTTTAAAGGGTCTTTTACTCTGGGTAAGTCACTTACCCACAGGATCAAAGACCTGCAAAGACTTCAGGCCCTGGACTCTACCCAGTGAAGAGTCTACAAAAGGAGTGTCATTAAGAAGAAAATGTCCCCAGTGTTTCCAAGGAATGTCACATGATCAGGAAATCCTTGACCTATCCCAATAGATGGCATAATTGGTAGGGAAAAAAAAAAAAAAACTAAAGAAGCCAAGGAACTTATCCTACCTACTTAAAAGTATCCCTCAAGAGCTTTGGACTGACCTCAACAGAAAACCCTTAATTTTAACTGCTTATTTACATAGACTCAAACACCAACAGAAAAACTCCACAGGAGAGTGATAAAGCAAAAAAGCCAGACTGGACTGTAAAAGGGTCTGAGCACTTGGCCAGCTATCACAAAGACTGCTCAAAGAAAATCAGTGGACTAGTATTTAGGAATACTGACACATTGAAAAGGCTCTAGCATACCCATGGCACCTTGACCAATCGCGATAAAAGATTCTGATTACAGGTCTCGGTGCTTTTCAAAACCTATCTTCCATCATTACAAAGGCTTATTAAATTCACAAACTCTCTTCAAACTCCACTATATTTGTGGTTAAATAAACCTTATAGATTAAAAGCTCCTTTTCTAAAGTGTTCCTAGTGAGATATGAGAGAATTCTAGCCAAGCTGGAACCATCTGAGAACCTGGATTTCTTTCCAAACATGACCCCAAAGACAAACCTTCATATTAAGTACATCTATGGGCCATAATTCAAAAGTGCTACATTTAAACTTATTCTCTTGAGGACCCTGGAATAGTGAGTAACCAGGGTTATGTTGTAAGCTACTCCACTCCTCTGTCAAGATAAATGTATCTACTTGTAAATAGAAATCCCAATTCTATTCATCATCTCTACTATTATGGATGATTAAGAAAAATTCCATCAGCGTTTTGATCCATTGTATTTATCCTCAAGACCAAACCACGCTGCCTCTATTTTAGTCCAATTTTCAGTACATACTCCTTACTCCTATGGGTCTCAAGACCCAAGGGATCTTTATGATATCACAGGACAACTAGAACATATTAATCTGCAGTGTTTAAATATGCCTTCTGTCACTTTTTCAAGGCATTACTAAGGCCCAAAAGTTTTGGCTATTTTATCTGGTAGCAAAGCTGAGGTAATAAGAGTAATTATTGCACCATCATTCCTATCTCCCCAATCCCGTGTGACCCATGGACCTTGAAAGTTCATTCTAATCTTTTAACCCAATGTATAATTTTTCAGCAATTGGTAATTTCTGTCTAACGGTGTTTGTCTCAACAAGGGTAATTGCAGGGGGACAAAACATGAACAAAAAAAATCCCAAAAATTTTTCCCCTAAAAAAAATTAAAAATTTTTTTTGGGGGAATTATTAAAATTTTTGGTTTTTAAATTTTCTTTAGTTTTTAGGGGAAAAAACCTTTTTTTTTATTTTAAATTAATTTCCCTTTTTTTGGAAAAACATCCCACAAAAATAAAAACCGGTTTCGGTTTCTAAATTTAATAAAGAAAAACTTCCAAAAAAGGAAAACCCGGACTTTTAAAAATGGCTTTTTTTAAATCTGCCCCAAAAAAATTTATCCCAAAGACTTTATTAAACCCCGGGGGGGGGGGGGGGGGGGGCGGGGGGGGGGGGGGGGGGGGGGGGGGGGGGGGGGGGGGGGGGGGGAGTTTTAAAAGGGGGGGGGGAAAAAACCCACCTAAAAATAAGGAAAGGTTTTTTTTTTGGAGGTATTCAAAATTATAAATGAATTGGGGGGGGGGGGGGTTTTGTAAAAAAATTTTTTGGTAAAGGGGGTGTTTTTTTTAAAAGGGGGGTTTTTGGTGGGGGAAGGTAATTAAATAGTTTGATTTTAATTATTTTGTTTGGGGGTTTTTTTGGTTTGGTTTTGTCAATTTTCTAATATTTTTTAAAGGGGCTTGGTTAAAAAAAGAAAGTTTTTTTTAAATTTTAAAGTTTTTAAATGATTAATAAAAGGGTTGTTTTAAAATTTATTTTTTTTAAATTTTTTGTAAAAAGATTTTAAAAAGATTTTTTTAAAAAAAACAAAGGGGGAAAAAAAGGGGTTTTTTTAAAGTGAAGTTAGATAAAAAAGTTTTTTTAATTTGATAAGGGGTTTTTCCTTTAAAAGTAAAATTTCTTGGGGTTTTTTTGGAAAAGGGGGGAAAAAAAAATAAAAATTTTTTTAAAAAAGGGAAAATTTAAAATTTTCTTTTTTTAAAAAAAATGGTTTTGGGAAATAAAATTTTTGTAACATTTTCCCCCTTTGGGTCTGGGCAAAAAATTCCCAGTGTGGTTAATTTCCCTAATGTTAAAAAAAGGGGGGGTGGAAAATTTTCCCCTTTTTTTTCCCCAGAAAATTTTTAAATTTAAAAAAAGATTTGCTTAAAAGGAAACCCTTTTCCATTTTTTTTTCTTTAAAAAAAATAAAAAGGGAACAAAGGGATAGAGAAAGGAAAATTATTTTTAACATATTTGGTGGGTTTTTTTTTTGGTATGTTTCGTTTTTTGAAGATTTTGCCCCTTTTTTTAAAAAAAAATTTTTTCTTTATTTTGGGGGGGTTTTTTTTTTTTTTTTTTTTTTTTTTCCCCTTTTTAAAATTTTGGGGAGAAAAATTTTTTAAACTTTTTCCCTTTAAAAATTTTTTACAAAAATTTGTTAAAAAAATTTTTATGGGGGAAAAAAAAAATTTTACAAGTGGATTTTTAAATAGGAAAAAAAAAAATACCCAAAATAATTTTTTATGGGAAAATAATTTAAATTTTAAAAAAAACCCTAAAAAACCAAATTTTAAAAGGGAACATTTTGGAAAAAAAATTTTTTAATTAAAAAAAAAAAGGGGGTTGGGTTTTTGGAAAAAATTTTTTTTAAAAAAATTTAAAAAAATTTATTTAATTCTTTTAATTTTAATTTTTTTTAAAAAAAATTTTTATTGGGGGGAATTTTAATTTTTTTTTAAATTAAAATTTTAAAGGGGAAGGTTTTTTTTTTGGGTTTTTAAAAAGGGTTTGGGGTTTTTTATGTGTTTTTGTTTTTGTGTTTTTTTTTTTTTAAAATGTTTTTTTTTGGGTTTTTAAATTTTTTAAAATTTAAATTTAAGGGGAAAATTTTTTTTAAGGTAAAATTTTTTTCTTTTTTAAAAAAAATTTTTAATTTTTTTTAAAAAAACCCCAAAATTTTTTTAAAAAAAGGGGGGAAAAAAGGGAAGACAAGGTTTATGAAACAAAAATTTTTTAGTTAACTAAAAACTAAAGGTTTTTGTTAAGATTTTTTAATTTTTAATTTAATTGTGACCAGCATGGTCTGTTAGAACATTCAAATGTAAGTAATGAACTTCTTCCTAAGCAATCTTCTCTGGCGCAATCATGCTTTAGTTAATCATTACAGTGAACATCAATCATTCACCACTCACTATTACTATTTATACTAGTGATGTAATGATTAATATTAAATTCTGTCCATACTTTTAAAGATTTTTTTCTTTAACTTCTTCTTTCTATGCATAATGTACTTGAGATTAGGGGCATCTTTTGTGTAGGAACTCAAGGAGGCCAGAAGAGATAAAGGATCTCCTGGAACTGGAATTACAAGCAGCTGTGAGCTTCTATGCGAGTGCTGAACTGAATCCAAGAGTCCTCTGAACTGTTAAATCATCTCTCCAGAGTCTATAAATATTTTAAATACACATTATTTGTGCTGCAATTTAAAATATATAATTCCTTTAGTATCAAATTTTAAATTAATATTGTAACACTAGTATGACACTGGTATGTCACACAGTATAACATTGGTAATTGGTCATGTATTTTATTTTAATTTTAAATTTTCTTCCTTGTATTGGTGGCAACGAAACTTAGTATCATAGGCACTCAACACAACTTCTCTACCACTTGGTTATATACCAGCTCCCACTGGCATTCTGTTATTAACTAGGAAATCTAAGCCAAAAATTGTCATGGCATGTGTAGTATATATATATATCCACACTCTATATATATCCTAGATATATATATATATCTCCACACTACTCTCCAGTGACAGAATTAGAGAATATGACCACTGTGGACAAGAATAAAAATAATCAGATTTGTATATGAGTGTTTATTTATAATCTATGAATATACAGTGTGTATATATATGTATATACATACATATACATATGAATAAACAGTATATATCCTATACAGTCAAATAAACATTTATATACAATACATTTGTATGCATATTTTTTCCTATATTTATATAAATGTTCATTTCAAATAAAATTAGTTACTCAAATTCAGATCCCAACATCAGATCCCAACTGTCACCCTCCATTAACATGGAAGGATATACTACACATTTTAGGCACTAAATAAAAGCTTTATATTTTTCTTTCTACCAGCAACAGCAATCTTATTTCCTGGTTTGAACCTAAGTTAGGGGACTCTTTCCTTGAATTCTACCACAAAATTTACAGAAGATGACAAATAATCCCTACAGGTGACTTCTAAGTACTGGAAGAGCTAAGAAAAACAGAATAGAGGGAGTGAGGGTGCAAGCAGCACATTCAGAAAGTATTTGCAAGTTGTAATGAAGCATCACCGAGATTGTCGAACAGCAGCCTTCTTAGGCCGTGACTGAGAAAGGAGGTCAAAGGGAATGATACTGTGGCAATCAAGACACATGCTTCCTTGTAGGAATGAGAGTGAAGTGCCTTGTTAATTATTTCCTCTGATTAGGTTACCTATTTCTCCCCATGCGCATTTAAATATTAATCAGAGATTCACTTTAGTGCAGTATTATTGGAAAGGATGAAACGAGGAAGAGTTCAAGCACCTGGCGGAGCGGGGCTCCTGCTTGGGAGATCCACTTATGAAGCCTTTCAAAATGGAGAGATCACTTTGTTTTTATTATCTTTGAAGGTGAATGTATGATTTTTATCAAATTAGTTTTGTCGGATAAACTTTCAAACCCGATGTTTAAACATTTGGTTCATTATTCTTGTGACTTTCTCATACGAGGACTGTGCTTACAGTTTCCTACCACACATTCTCCACAACTTCAACCCCTCCCGGCTCCTTAACGCCCTCTCATCTGCATCACCACCCCTCCCTTAGTTATTATTCAAACCAAGATTCTAAAAAAAATGTGAGGTTTGGGGCTCCAGTTATTTATTTTCTGCGCTATGCTTTATGCTATACTAGAAGATTGGTAACAACTGTACATTCTATTTGCACTTAAATGTAAAAATCTACGTTTGACTTCATACATACAATATCATATATATTGAAATATTTATATAATCCTCTTAAAACCACATACAGAATTGCATAACATATGTAAAACATATATTTTCATCAAGAAAAAAATAATCACTAAATTAACCAATTAAGACTTTAGTTTTGCCTCTAAGAAAATTCTTGGGGACAGGTTTGCCCAATAAAAATTTAATTAAAATGTGCTTTGTTATTTATTACAAACAGACTGTCAAGGGTCATTCCATTTCAATCACTGAGTGGTAAGAAAAGTTAAGTATTCAGAGCCTGTGTTTCTACAAAGTATTTAAACTCTTACTAGACAGTTAAATGCATTCATCATGCTCTTCCTCAACACCAAGAACAAAATCTCACGCTTTATTTAAAAAGTGGGAAGGGCTACCAAATAGATACACTCGTGCCCCAGTATTGAGTAGTATTTTGCAGCTCCCGTGAGATTTGCAATGTGGCTGTTATTTATCGTTTCCTAAGGTCAGAGCAGGGAAACTGAAACTTTAAAAAACTGAAAATTAAATCAGTGGTTCTCAACACTGCTATAACTGTTTTTTTTGTTTTCGTGAATGAATGAGACTTCAAAAGTCGAAGCGTTGAGGTCTCAATGTTTTTAATCTTCCTGAACAGTCAGTCATCTTTTGTTGGAAAATATTGACGCATGAATAGGAAGACTCATAGGGATGGGAAACATCGGATACCTGCAGACTCATTTACCTACTCTAAAGGTATGCCTGGGACACCGAGCACAAAGGAATCAGAAAAGACAGACAGGAGCCTGAGAGACACACAAGTAGCATTTTATTTAGGATTGAGGAAACAAAGAGGCAGGAGGACTTGTCAAAAGTTCACCACCAAGTTAGCAGAAGCGCTGGGCTTACAAATCAGTAACCACTCAAATATTTAGCTGCTCAAATTAGTGCCTGTCTTCAAAACCTGAAACACATATTTGCAAAATGTCAACAAGGAGAGTGAAAAAAAACTCTCAAATCTCAATAAATCAGCCATAAATTTTTCAAAACGGAAATTTTTCAGTGGCTGTTTAAAAAATGAGTGTTAAGAGTTGAATATAAGATTTTGGTTAAAAATCTCAATAATCATCTATATTACTAGGTAAAACTAAAAAGTTCCCACAATACTTCATTGAATCACGCAGGTAAGAGGGTTTAAGTTAGTTTCATATAGTTTTCGTACAGTTTCGGGTACTGTAAGTCCGAGGGTTGCTTAGCAGTACGAAATAATTTGTTATAAAAACATCAAAGCCATCAAACACAAATCAACAGGATAGTTTTTTAGGTGATCAAGGTAATTTGGTGTTGTGTATGTGATTAAAAGTGAGCACACATCTGAGAGCTAGAGGTGCCAAATTACTAAGTTATCTAAGTGTTATATAAAAGCTAGAACTCATTTTTTTTTTTGTTTCCTTTGCTTCTGATCTCCTAGTGTTCAACAATGGGACATGGAGACCAAAGCCAATGAATATAAAGGCCAAAGAGGTGAGGCAATATTTATCCCTTGACCCTTACCCCCATTCACAAGGTAGGTCCCAAAGGATACAAGGTGCCTTTAAAGGGTCTTTCTACTCTGGGTAAGTCACTTACCCACAGGATCAAAGACCCTGCAAAGACTTCAGGCCCTGGACTCTACCCAGTGAAGAGTCTACAAAAGGAGTGTCATTAAAGAAGAAAATGTCCCCAGTGTTTCCAAGGAATGTCACATGATCAGGAAATCCTTGACCTATCCCAATAGATGGCATAATTGGTAGGGAAAAAAAAAAAAAAACTAAAGAAGCCAAGGAACTTATCCTACCTACTTAAAAGTATCCCTCAAGAGCTTTGGACTGACCTCAACAGAAAACCCTTAATTTTTAACTGCTTATTTACATAGACTCAAACACCAACAGAAAAACTCCACAGGAGAGTGATAAAGCAAAAAGCCAGACTGGACTGTAAAAGGGTCTGAGTACTTGGCCAGCTATCACAAAGACTCTCAAAGAAAATCAGTGGACTAGTATTTAGGAATACTGACACATTGAAAAGGCTCTAGCATACCCATGGCACCTTGACCAATCGCGATAAAAGATTCTGATTACAGGTCTCGGTGCTTTTCAAAACCTATCTTCCATCTCATTACAAAGGCTTATTAAATTCACAAACTCTCTTCAAACTCCACTATATTTGTGGTTAAATAAACCTGTATAGATTAAAAGCTCCTTTTCTAAAGTGTTCCTAGTGAGATATGAGAGAATTCTAGCCAGAGCTGGAACCATCTGAGAACCTGGATTTCTTTCCAAACATGACCCCAAAGACAAACCTTCATATAAGTACATCTATGGGCCATAATTCAAAGTGCTACATTTAAACTTATTCTCTTGAGGACCCTGGATAGTGAGTAACCAGGGTTATGTTGTAAGTACTCCATCCTCTGTCAAGATAAATTTATCTACTTGTAAATAGAAATCCAATTCTATTCATCATCTCTACTATTATGGATGATTGAGGAAATTCCCATCAGTGTTTGATCCATTGTATTTATCCTCAAGACCAAACCACACTGCCTCTATTTTTAGTCCAATTTTCAGTACATACTCCTTACTCCTATGGGTCCAAGACCCAAGGATCTTTATGATATCACAGGACAACTAGAACATATTAATCTGCAGTGTTTAAATATGCCTTCTGTCACTTTTTCAAGGCATTACTAAGGCCAAGTTTTGGCTATTTTATCTGGTAGCAAAGCTGAGGTAATAAGAGTAATTATTGCACCATCATTCCTATCTCCCCAATCCCGTGTGACCCATGGACCTTGAAAGTTCATTCTAATCTTTTAACCCAATGTATAATTTTTCAGCAATTGGTAATTTCTGTCCTAGACTGGTGTTGTCTCAACAATGGTAATTGCTACATCGACCTACCCAGTTGATCTAATTAGGGGGAAAGTACCTTCACTGGACAGAAGACCTAGAACAAAGTGGACACAAAGATATCCTCAATTCCAGGAAGTCCTCTTGGCTCCCTCAAACCAAGCTCCAGATATCTCTCTTTTTTTCCTTGGCTTAATATTTACTTTGCTTGAGTTCTTCTGAGGAATCATTACCTCTCAGTGATCTTATAGGATGGGCATATAAGCCCATCTTTCTATCAGGCCTATTTCCAAGTAGTCTAATCCGGCTTCAGATTTCTAATGTAAAGATTACCATCTTCACGAAGGAATCTATCACTTGAGACACAGGACTGTTCAGGTTTCTATGCATATCACTCCTATCATAATAAGGGGAAGACTGACTTAACTTTGGCTGGAATCTACAGCCTCCTAGAATAGGTTTATCCATCAGGAAGTCACTTTATATAATCCCACAAATACATGGCCAGTTTGGTTTCCTTCAATACTGGGGCATATGAGCCAAAAAGTCATCCCTTGAATCACCAACTAGAGGCATATTAGACAATCAGTTAGCTTTAAATGACCACTTAGCATAACAAATTGCAGTCTTTGGGAGGGGTGGCACACACCTATAATCCTAGCACTGAAGATAGAGGCAAGAGGTTTTCTGTGAGTTTCAGGCTAGTTCTAGATAGTGAGTACTATGCTAACTAGGACTGTACTGTTAACTTTGTCTTAAAGCAAAAACCATAAAAATTACTTGTTGTGCTAATATGAACAAGTTATGAACAACAGAGACTGACCTTTATATTTATAATCCAGGGTATACCTTGAGAAACATAGCCAGGGACATGGTCCCAATTATAATCTAGCTGTTAGAGCTTTAACTTCAATTTTGCTTGGATTTTTGGTCTTGAGCCTCTCTGGTCACTATATTCTAAGTATTTATTTATGAGACTTGGCTTCTCAACATAAATGTAAAGTTTCTTCTTTCCAGAATCCAAAGATTCCTCTTCCAGATGATGGTACATCAAGAGATGCTAGACAATTTAATTTCATCAGAGATACAGTTCATCTGCCTTTGAATCACGAAGCAAGATTCTAACCTTTGCAAGGCAGTGGGCCACAATCCTTAGTTAGCAAGAAGTGCATCTATCCATGGTGTGCTATAATCTTACACAGTAGGAAGTAGATCCAGAAAAATGATATCTGTTCTTCCTAATAAGACTAAACGATCCATATTCCTTGAATTGTGGTATATTACTTGAAAGGTTTCATATAGGAGATACTAGGTAGAAATAAAATGAAAGACCATTTGACTCCCAATACTCCTTGAGAAATTTGAATATCAGTGTCTGCAATCTTTGTCACAAAGTCATGGTCAGTGGTAAATAATACTCTTTGTAACGTCCACATTGGGGATCTCCTTTGGAACATATGAATACCAGTGTGTTGACATCCTCTGATGCCCTTTATAAATGGCTTGGTGAGTGGTAGATAATTCATACTCTTTTGACACACAGCAAGTTTTCTCCTAATTTAGAAATTGGCCGAGATATGCCTTAAAGAGGAAACTCAGTTTCACTATCTAGCTTCTTAGATTTTAAGCAAAATCCTAAAAGTAAAATAAATGACACACAAGAGGACATGATGAGAAAATGGGCAAACTTACTAACTTCTTAATGAGACATGCGCTTATGTGTGCCAGGGCCTTTTTTCAGGTAGTAGCATTCAGACCTGCATGAAGAAGTCTGCCCACTTTCTAAGTTCTAAATCAGAAATCACAACTGTCTTTTACCTCTTTCCTATTCCTCCGGCCAGCACCTCCCAAGATCTCCAACTTTCTTCCCTCTTACCAAAGAACCATCCTCCTCTGACTTTCTGAATCTGTTCTTAAAAGACTTTGCTGATGAGAAAGGGGATTTTGTGACCTATGATGACAGATCTCTTTAAACTAGGTTTTATAATTCCATACACTACAAAATACCCATGTTGCTCATAAGCAAAAAGTATTATTTTAATTTGTAGTAAAAACAAGACCATAATAAACTAATTGCCACTAGCATATGAACATAAATGCACAACGTAGATGAAAATTACATATCAAAATTCAACACTGAAGAATATTCAGTTTGTAATAATTATAATATATTCATTTCAAAATATAACATAATTCCTTGAAAATTCACTAATTTTTAAATAATGTCATATGTGGATATCATAACCTGTGATAATTAAAATAATTTATAGTGGTGATGGAAATGTAAATGGCCATTCTTGAAAATGTGGGGGTGGGGGTGGCATATGTTCATGTGCAATCAGCTGTTAAAACAGTCGCAACTTTGGAAAATTAATCCCACTTCTAAGACTGTCTGTTCCTTCAGACTTAATATCTATAGCTGTTCCTGGTATTTTAAAGGCAGAAATACTGTCTATAACACAAAGGTTAAGATTGTATATTTTCTTTCTTTCCTGATCATGCTCAGAATTTTATTGGCTTTTAGGATTATTCAGACCATTTATATGCATATATTCAGAAAACAGTCTAGAGTCATTCCTAGGCCCTTAGATGACATGAAATTTCCTGTTTACTGACTTTAAACTATTTCCCATCCTTATCAAAGGCTTATAGCTGTTTCCATGCCATTCGTCATAGGTGACCTACTCCCACTGACACACCTAGACTTCCTCCACAGCTCTCAACACAATTGCTGTAAGTGGCTCTAATCATCTCCTACTAAAACACAAAACAAAACAAAAATTCCTGAATTTAAAAACACACACACACACACACATACAACATAGAAAAACATAGAGAGAAAGAGAGAGAGAGAGAGAGAGAGTTAAGAAGAGAGAGAAGAGAAGGAGAGAGAGAGAGAGAGAGAGTTTTATAGAAACTCACTGATTCAGCTCTAACATAGGCAAACAAACCTCAACCTTAGTAAAGATTAGAATAACAAATTATTCATAGTGTTCTCAGAAACCAGGGACAGAAAGTTTTCATTGGGACACTCAGTTACCACTAGAATATATTGACAGTCTTTCATAGAACTCTGAGAACATCATATATTCAATCATCTTAAGTGCTTGTGTGCCATTAATAATAAAAGTAATATGTTATTGATTATATGACCACCCTATGCTAAACCTTATGCTATCTAACAAGTTCTTTGGGTTTTCAGCATTTGCATATCTGAAGGTCAACATTACTTTTTATCTTTATTTTACAGAAATGAAAGCACGATTTAGAAAGTTTAGGTGATTACCCAAGGTCTAGTACATAACAAAATCAAACTCAAATACAGATATTTAATGTCAAAGTCTCTTGGCTAACACAAGAAACTCTCTTAAAATACTTAGGAAACATGTACATACCTAAGACTCTATGCTGTCTTTTCTAGTGGCACCATTTTGAAAAGCCTCGCTGTTTTACAGTTGCTATGCTCTTGCCCAGAGAATGTCTATATGTGTAAAACCTTTATTATATATATATTATTTGTTGTTGTTTAAATAGGTATGACCTTCATAGACTCATGTGTTTGAAAGCTTTGCCCACAGGGAGTAAACTACATATGTGGCCTTGTAGTATTAGGTGTGGCTTGGTTGGAGGAAGTGTGTCATTGTGCAGGTATGCTTGAGGATTCTTATGTTCAAGCTATGTCTTGTGTGGCACACAATCTCCTTCTGCTATGTGCAGATCAAGAAGTAGAACTCTCAGCTCCTTCTCCAGCACCGTGTCTGCCTACACACTGCCACGTTTCCCGCCATGATGATAACGGGCTAAACTTCTGAAACTGTAAAACATTTTCATTTATCTTGGTGGTCATAGTGTCTTTTCACAGCAATAGAAACCTTAATTAAGGTATAAGTGGTTTGTACTCTGTATGATATTTTATATACATATACATATGTATACATATTATATGTATATATATATACATGTTCTTCCAACAGATAATTGGATTACCGCCAGAATTTTGCTATTGCATATGAAGTCATGGATAACATACAAATATCTTTGCTAACAATGAATGCGAGAGGTAGAATCCTGGAGTAACAAGATATTGAATGAATTCATATTTACTTTTACACATCCAACTGTTTTAAAGTGACTCACAAATAAATATATACAGATTGATAAGTAATAAAATATTCTCATGGAATACCAGTTATTCATAATCGCAATTAAAAGGGCAGTATAATGAGATTCCTTCTTTTGATATATGATTTGAAATGGTATCTCTTGAATTTGTGAATTGTCTCAACTTTCTTCATGTCATTGGAAGCACAGAAGTTTATAGCCCTGTTTGTATAATTCATATTTTTCTTTTGTTGGTGTCCTTTGAATGTTCCATCTAAGAATCAGCTTTCTTCTCCCAGATCACAGAGATTTAAAGCCATGTTTTCCATGTTCAGCATGATTGTTCCAGCTGCAACACTTCTGTGACTGGTCATTTCGAGTTATTTTTACCTGGTTTCAGGCAGAGGTTTAGCTGCATTCTTTTGCTTGGCATCCTGACACAGATTTTGGAAGAGGCTATGTTTCTTAACTTATCAGAGTTGGTTAACCATAAATGATTGGGCTCTAGTCATTCCCATTTGTCTATGTCTCTATTATTATGTTAGTATTGCACACCTAATAATTCATTATTAATATGTAGGAATGCAAATGGTTTTTATATTGGCTTTGAATCCCACAGGCCATTGAATATATTTACCAGCTGTCAATTTTTTGTATTATAATGTTCCAATATAATAAATATGATATATTATTATCTACAAATGGAAATAATTTTATTTCTTTCTTTGCCAACTCTATTTTCTTTTCTTTCTTGAATGCAGTGTCTAGCACTTCCAGAAAAATGTTAAATAGACTTTACAAATTCAGGATCTGTATATTATTCCCAATCATTAAGGAATTTATTCCAGTCTTTACTATTGATATAGTTTTAGGAAGATGTTTCCTAATATCTGGTTGCACACCTATGTCTAGTTGATAGTGTTTTTAATATGAAAATGTGTTATATTTTCCCAACACACAGGCATGCATGCATGCACATATGTGTGTTCAGGTTTATTCTTCAGTATATTTTGGATTTTAATGATTCATCTGTGTGGGGAGGGGACAGTCCTTCCGGGTTATGCTATTGTTACAAATGTCGAAAGAATTTCTTATTTATGTGCTTATTTTGAAACGATGTCTCACTATGTAGTCTTGGCTTTTCTGGAGTTTTGTATGCTGACCAGGATGGCCTCAAAATCACAGCAATGACCCTGCCTATGGCTCCAGAGTGCCTGGATTAAAGGCATTTGCCACCGCACCCAACCACAATCCTTGTTTATGTTGCATTGGGTTTACTGGTGTTTGGGTATGGGCTTTGATCTATGTTTTTAAGGGCATTGGTCTGAGGTTATATTTATTTCTGATCATGGCCAAGTTTGAGGACTAGATTGACTCAACAGAGAATAGTTAAGGTGCACCCTTTCTCTCAATGTTCCAAAGTATTTCAAAGGTTTCATCCATCTTTAAAATGCTTCCTATGAAGCAACAGTAATTGTAAAATGCAAGGCTTTTCATGATGAGAACTTTCAAGTTACTAATTGAATCATTTTACTTATCGACTTCTCTTCTGATTTACAGAATCTTCCTGAGACCATTTTGATAATGTGTGCCTAAGTATTCTAGGAATAATTTTAATAGAATAATTCTATAATAATTTTAACATAAAGTAACAAAAAGTTGGCATAGATATTTAAAAGTGAAAACTCAGAAGGGGAAGAAAAATGCCCACAAAAATAGCAATTAAGATGAAATATTTTCTGCTGTAAATTGGTAGTAATTCTTCTCTTTAGTAGTTGTACAACAGCATCAACACTCTCTCAGTGGGGCATTTATCATTCTTATTACTACGATTTATAACTATGTAAATTTCTCTACTGTTAAAGTCTTTTCCTACTGTGTATTATGTCAATCAGTTACCACTTCTGGTTAAAAATAGCCAGTGTGATTTCTTTGGCCTAGTGAACTTAGACTGTGTTTTCCTAACCCTAAAGAATGTCGACCTAATTTTAAACATCATTTCAGCAGCCATGGTTGTCTATCAACAGAGGAAAGGGTAAGGATAGTTTAGTATCACAAAGGAATTTTTCTGGTCATAAAGAAGAGTAAATATGTCATTTGCAAAAAAAAAATGGATTTACCTGAAGATAATCATAGTAAGCAAGTTAATACAGACTGAGAAAAACAAATATCACATTTTCTTTCTTTTGTGGGTTTTAGATTATACATATGTGATATATGATTTATGCACATACACACATATATATATCATACATGAACACATAACATAAAAGTAGAAGCAAAACTGCTAAGAAAATAGAGAAGACTAACTTGAAAATGGAGGCAAAAGAAAGGAGAGAAGAGCATGGAATGGAGAGATGTTCTCAAAATACTTTATGTCATATATCAGCAATTTAATAAAATAAATGATATTCAAGAATTTAGCGACATTCTGCTAGGATATGATTGTAACTTCAAGTTAAGAGGCTTACCTAGCATACAGGCCTAAGTTTCTATCTTAAGTACTATACACTTGAGTATACATGCACACACACACACACACACACACACACGTGTACACACAAACTTAAAAACATATGCACACACTCATACACATAAATACACACACAAATATACACCGATACATACACATTCACACAAACCTATGCACATATGCACACACACACAAACTCATACATACATATACATACAAATAAACACACAAACTCACACATGCCCACAATCTCACACTTACAAATATACATAGACATATATGTGCAGACATGTATGCACAGAAGAAGGTATTAAAAGACAGGTTGATTAGATAAATTTGATTTTGCTATTTTGATTTCCCCTAAAGCTGCAAATTCAGAGTTAAAAAAAAATGTATTCAGGTCATCTGACTCATCATTTGTGTTCAGGAACACAAATAAGAAATGATTTGGATCACTCGATTGCAGCAAGCATTGCTTCTGTGTTTCCTGTCTTTTCCTTGTTCTCTGACGAGATCAACATTTACATTGTGCACGTTCATGGAATACAAACATCAATGTTTTATGAGTTCTTTCATGACAAGAATAACAGGTATTTGAGGTTTGTGAAGGTATTTTTTTTCTTTTAATAAATTAAGTAGCATATGTGCAGGAGTCATCATGAATTCCAGCACTAAAGAACTAACCCCTTATGTTATGAGATAGGAAATTCTGAGTTGGGGATACAGCTTGGAGGTAGAGAGCTTACCTAGAATGCCCAAAGTCCTAAGATCATGCCCAGTATTGAAAAAAGATGAGTGTGATAAGGGTGGTATGGAGAGATTCTAATGCAAGCCAGCTAAACAACCTGGCTACAAGCTCCCAGAGATAAAATGTGACATGGAAAATATCTATGTGAGGGGTTCTGAAATGAAGGCTTCAGGAAGACAAAGTCAGGAATAAAACAGTCCAAGAGTTAGGAAGTTTATAAACCATGGATTGAGTTGAAAATAATTTTAAATGTTCAGACATATTCAAGAGGCTATTAGAGATTCATCATTAGGTGTCACATATATGGCATACATATAAATATATGTGTGTGTGCATGTGCATATGTGTATATATGTATATATGTATGTATATATGTGCATATATGTATATATGTATATGTTTATATATGTATATGTGTATATATGTATATTTATATGTGTGTATACATATGTATATAAGTGTGTATATATTAAATGTATGTATACATATGTATATATGTATATGTAATATATGTGTATATATGTACACATATGTATATATTAATATGTGTGTATATAAGTGTATATATGTATATATATATGTGTGTGTATGTATATGTATATATATATAATATATATATATAGTAGGAATATAGATAGTTAGATATATAGACACAAGCAGAATGTTGCGTTAAAATTTATTGTGATCCTTTAAGTAGAATATTACAGCAAAAAGAATGGTAGTACAAGCCTGAGATATCAGCTTCAGGAGGCTGAGGCAAGACTTATAATGCAAAATACTGGCCCCAGCAAATACATATAGCAAGACCCTGTCCTAAGAAACCAAAGAAAGAGAATGTTGTTTTACAATAGATTTTGTTTTATTTTCTGAATGATGTTTTATATCCTCAGAAAATTAATACTCTTTCTAATATTAAGATTGGATTAAGGATGCCAGAGCGATGGTTCAGCAGTTAGTTAGGAGCACAGTTCGTTCTTCCCTAGGACTGAGGTTCCACTCCCTGCAGCCACATTGAAAGCTCGAAGCCATCTCTAACTCTAGTGACAGAGTTTCTAAGTCCTTCCTCTAGCCTCCACAGGAGCAAGGCATACACATGGTGCACAGATATACATGCAGGCAAAATATCTATATACATAATAAATAAAAATTAGATTAAAATTTAACTTATTAATGAAGAGAATAAATCTTAGATATGAATTTTTGTGTTATATCTTTTCTGCTATGGATGTTCCACAGGTCTTTAAATGATTACTAGAAATACAGCTTTACAGATATGTAGTCCACAAGACCCAAAGACTTTGTTGAAAAGAATGGATATGTAGCTGTTAATTAATGGGGCAGAAACAATGAAATATTGCTACTGTTTTCCATTTTCAATAGGCAGTGGTTATATATAATTATTGTACTGTCTCTCTTGATATATGTACCAAGTGCTAAATTTTATATGGCAAATTGAAAATGTACTGATTTCTGTACATTTTACAATTTCACAACTCTTCAGGAAAAAAAGTATTAAATAGCAGGGTCTCAAGAGCCTGTACACACAGCTAATTCTGAAGATGGTAGTAACGTTGGCCCTTCTCCCTGAAAGCACACTGTTTCATAATTTCCACTTATCCTTAGGAATTGCATTTCAAAATGATAGTGGTGACTGCAAGCACATGAACATTTTCTAAATGCAGATGGCAGACATACTACAACTGTCCAGAATGTGACAAACACACTACTGTTCTGACTCCCGTAATGAGCGCGTGAGGAGATGGGTAAGGGGCTTGTTTGACCATTTAAAAGTAAAAATTTTAAAGTAATATGTGTGAATCAGATGTCAAAGCACAAGTGGAATAATCAAAGCATTCATTCTGCTCAGACCTGAGTGTTTTCTTGTCTCTTGTATAATTTCATCGTTTTCTGACTGCACATTTTATTCATTGATGAAATAAACCTCTTACCACTGGCATAAGTTACTCCTCAAGAAACTGAACTGGAAAACTAAGTCATCTCCTTAGACCTCAAACTGTTACTTAGCATACAACTGGCAGGCCATAATTCAAATCATTTAAATTTAAATGACTATTGTTGTGTTTCAAAAACATATTTATTATTATTAAATCAAAATATATTTTTATTATTTTGCATTTTAATACGAGTTTATTTATGTATGTGTTTAGCTGGGAGAATTATATGAAATTGAGTGTTTAAAGATAACTCTTCACTAGTATTCATTCAAAAAAGAAATAGTGAACATTTATGTTCAAAGCACTAATCTAGGTAATAATTTCAAGGGTTAATAAGGCAAGCATCTGCACTTGATGAGAATGTTTCCAAGTCCACATGGTTCACAGTGTTTTTAATGTGCAGTTTTTATTATTATGTTCAATAAAAATGAATTGATATCTGGTTAGGAGCTGTATTCTCAACTGTCTCAAATTAAAGCCCAATTTGTGCAAAGATGATAAAAGACTTTATTAGTATATGCTCATTCTTTAAGGCAATAAAAATAACTTAAATTTTGACTTACCTACCACATGGGTTTTCCTTGGATACCTTCAACATTTTGAACACCACATGTGAGTGCTAGCAGGCAACTGCTTTTTCTTTATTTTATTTTTTAACCACACTTTAAATATCTTATTTGTATTTAAATATCTTATTTAATACATATATGGATGATTTATTCATGCACCACATGCATGCCTAGTACCCATGGCAGCCAGAACAAAAGACCCTGAAACTGTAGTTAAAGATGATTGTGAATCTCCATTGTGGGTGCTGGGAACTGAAGCTGAGTCCTTTGGGAAAGCAGCCTGTGCTCCTAACAACGCACCCATCCCTCCAGTCCTCCTTTTCCCCATTTTATGCACCCATGTCTTCCTGTGCCACCTATTTCATACTTCCTGCTAAATTATTGAGCACACGTTTATAAACCCCATAACATCTTTGTCGGCTACAGGAAGATCTGACATAGCAGATTTTGCCACATTTTTGAACAAAGTATGGAGCTATACTTATATGAACAAGCTAGTTCATAACTAGTGTGCACGTTCATATGTAAGTACATTCTTATTTTACTATTTGTATGGTCCTTGGGTTAGTGACACTTGAAAATTTTGTTTCTAGTGGAAATGAAACAACAAAGTTTCTTTTTTTTTTTTTTTGGAAATTTTATTTACATTTCAGATGTTCTCTCCTTACCCCATTTCCCCCCTCCCTCCCAGGAACTCACTAACCCTTCCCCTTCCTCCTGCCTCCACGTTGGTGTACCCTCCCTCCCCCGTACCTCACCTACCCACCCTCGAATATCCCCTCCCCATGAAGTCCAGCCTTCATGGGACCAAGGATCTCTTCTCCCACTTATATATAGCTCCCTTGCAATACAGCTGGAGCCATGGGTTCCTCCCTAAGCGCTCCCAGGCTGGTGGTTTAGACCCTGGGGGCTCTGGTTGGTTGGTATTGTTGCTTTCCTCATGGTATCGCGAATCCTCTCAACTCCTTCAGCCTTCACTCTATCTTCTCCATTGGGAACCCCATGATCAGTTTAATGGTTAGCTGTGAGCATCTGCCTCTGAGTATGTCAGACTCTTGCAGACTTCTAAGGAGACAGCTATATCAGGCTCCTGTCAGCATGTACATCCTGACATCCACATTCTTTTAAAAAAAAAAAAAATGTATGATAACTTACTTGGGACACACTTCCAAATTTTTAAAAAAATAAATCTAAGTAAAATCATAACCCAAGCCATGATGTCTCAGTGTATAAAGCACTCACAGCACAAAATGGATGACTTGAGTTTACCCTTAGAATCCAAAGTGGAAAAAATGAACCCACTCCTAAAAGCTGTCTTCTGACTCCCACATGTGAACTACATAACTGAAAACTGAGGTGATCTGAGTTCCATCCCAAGAAATCAAGTAAAGGTAGGAGGAGACAGCTGACTCCACCAAGCTATCCTCTTTCCTCACATGTTCATTTATTCATGAATACCCTCCACCCACCTTGCATAAACATGTGTCACCAATACTAACACTACAGAAAAATTCAAAATAATTAGAAGTAATGTCTTGTAAATCTCATAACGCAACCCAAAGAAATAAATAATACAAATAAACATTCTAATTTTCTTTATGAACAGGAATTTACTGATCAAAAGTTTGAATATGCAAGAGGTAAAAATTATTATGATGGCTATATAAGATAATTTTAAAACATCATTGCTGAAATTGATAAAAGATACACAAATTACATGTGTATATAAACTACTTCCTCTGAACTGAATACTATATTTGTCTTAGTTGGGGTTTCCATTGCTGTGAAGAGACACCATGACCAAGGCAACCCTTATAAAGGACATTTAATTGGGGCTGTCTTACAAGTTCCAAGGTTCATTGTCATCAAGACAGAAAGCATGACAGTGAGGAGAAGACTGACTCATCTGCTCTAGGTGGAGCTTCAAAGCCCACCCACAGTGACACACTTCCTTCAACAAGGCCATAACCCTAACAGTACCACTCCCTATGGGCTAAGTATATTCAAACCATCATAATATTTTTCTTTATTTTCCAAATCAAAATTTTTATACAGCCCATACTTAGAAGGATACAATAGGAGAGATAACCTTATACCTTTCTCATAAATAGTCACTAGGTGACAGTATTGCAAAACACATATTCAAGATTCATTTCACGAGAAAGGAAGGAGTCATTTTTCAACAAAGTCTTCATAGTGGAGAAAAACTCAAAACTCTTGGTCTATTTAAGTTTAGTTCTGTCCAGAAAGATCCTGAGTCTGTGAAGGCATAAAATGAGAACCATTCAGTTGTAGCAGTGTTTTGATTTTGAATTTTGACCTCTTTTCTAGCAGTGAACATGTGATAGGATACCACTTCCAATGCTAACAACAGCTCTCCACAGTGCTTCAAGTTCTCTCCATTTAGTTTGATGTTGGCTACTGGTTTGCTGTATATTGCTTTTACTATGTTTACGTATGGACCTTGAATTCCTGTTCTTTCCAAGACTTTTACCATGTAGGATGTTGAATTTTGTCAAACGCATTCTCAGCATCTAGTGAGATGATCGTGTGTTTTCTTCCCTTTGAGTTTGTTTATATATTGGATTACATTGATGGATTTCCATTTATTGAACCACACCTACATTCCTGGGATAAAGTGTATTTGATCGTGATGGATGATTGTTTTGTTGTGTTCTTGGATTCAGTTTCAGAGAATTTTATTGATTATTTTTTCCTCAATATTCATAAGGGAAATTGGTCTGAAGTTCTCTTTCTTTGTGTGTCTTCTTCATGTGGTTTAGGTATGAGCTTAACTGTGGCTTCATAGAACAAATTGGGCAGTGTTCTTTCTGTTTCTATTTTGTGGAAAAGTTTTAAAAGAATTGGTATTAGGTCTTCTTTGAAGGTCTGATAGAATTCTGCACTAAAACCATCTGGTCCTGGTGTTTTTTGTTTGGGAGACTTTTAATGACATCTTCTATTTCTTGAGGGGTTATGGGACTGTTTAGACGGTTTATCTGCTCCTGATTTAAGTTTGGTTCCTGGTATCTGTCTAGAAAATTGTCCATTTCATCCAGATTTTCCAGTTTTGTTGAGTATAGGCTTTTGTAGTAGAATCTAATTTGTTTTGAATCTCCTTAGTTTCTATTGTTATATCTTCCTTTTCATTTCTGATTTTAATACTTTGAATAATATTCTGTGCCTCTGTTTAGTCTGGCTAAGGGTTTATCTATCTTGTTGATTTTCTCAAAGAACCAGATCCTGGTTTTGATGATTCTTTGTATAGTTCTTTTTGTTTCTACTTGGTTGATTTCAGCCCCTAGTTGGATTATTTCCTGCCATCTACTCCTCTTGGGTGTATTTGCTTTTTTTTTTTTTCTAGAGCTTTCAGGTGTGCTGTCAAGCTGATAGTGTATGCTCTCTCCACTTTCTTCTTGTAGGCACTTAGAGCTGAGTTTTCCTATTAACATTGCCTTCATTTTCATTAAATTCTAAAAAGTCTTTAATTTCTTTCTTTATTTCTTCCTTGACCAAGTTATCATTAATTAGAGTGTTGTTCAGTTTCCACATGTATGTGGGCTTTCCATAGTTTTTGTTTTTATTGAAAACCTGCCTTACTCTGTGGTGATCTGATAAGATGCACGGATTATCTTAATTTTCTTATATCTGTTGAGGCCTGTTTTGTGACCAATTATATCGCCATTTTGGAGAACGAACCATGAGGGCTGAGAAGAAGGTCTATTCTTTTGTTTTAGGATAAAATGTGTTATATATATTATATATAAACATATTATATATTATAATGTATATGAAACATATTATATATTATAATGTATATGAAACATATTTTATATATATATATATATATATATATATGTTAAATCCATTTGGTCATAACTTCTCTTAGTTTTACTGTATCTCTGTTTAGTTTCTGTTTCTATGATCTATCCATTGCTGAAAATGGGGTGCTGAAGTCTCCCACTATTATTGTGTGCAGTGTAACATGTACTTTGAGCTTTAGTATAGTTTCTATCAATGTGGGTGCCCTTGCATTTGGAGCCTGGATGTTCAGAATTGAGAGTTTATCTTCTTAGATTTTTCCTTTGAAAAGTATGAATCCTTATCTTTTTTGATAACTCTTGGTTGAAATTCGATTTTATTCGATATTAGAATGGCTTCCCCAGCTTGTTTCTTGTTTGCTTGGAATATAGTTTTCCAGCTTTTACTCTGAGGTAGTGTCTGTCTCTGTCACTGAGGTGCATTTCCTGTATGCAGAAAAATGTTGAGTCCTATTTACATAGCCATTCCAGTGTTCTATGTCCTTTTACTGAGGAATTGAGTCCATTGATGTCAAAAGATATTAAGGAAAAGTGATTGATGCTTCCTGTTATTTTTGTTATTATAGGTGGGATTATGTTTGTGTGGGTATCTTCTCTTGGAGTTGTTGGAAAAAGATTACTTTCATGCTTTTTCTAGGGTGTAATTTCCCTCCTTGTGTTGGAGTTTTCCATCCATTATCCTTTGTAGGCTTGGATTTATGGAAAGATATTGTGTAAATTTGATTTTGTCATAGAATATCTTGCTTTCCTCATCTATGTTAATTAAGAGTTTTGCTGGATATAGTAGCCTGGGCTGGCATTTTTGTTCTCTTAGGTCTGTATGACATCTGTCCAGAATCTCCTCGCTTTCATAGTCTCTGGTGAGAAGTCTGGTGTAATTCTGATATGTCTGCCTTTATAAGTTACTTGACCTTTGTCCCTTACTGCTTTTAATATTCTCTTTTTGTTTTGTGCATTTGGTGTTTTGATTATTATGTAATGGGAGGAATTTCTTTGTAATTCTTATAGGTCAGCCTTTATAAGTTACTTGACTTTTGTCTCTTATTGTTTTTAATATTCTTTCTTTGATTTGTGCATTTGGTGTTTTGATTGTCATGTGACAGGAGGAATTTCTTTTCTGGTCTAGTCTATTTGGTGTTCTGTAGGTTTCTTATATGTTCATGGGCATCTCTTTCTTTAAGCTAAGGAAGTTTTCTTCTATAATTTTGTTGAAGATATTTACTGACCCTTTAAGTTGGGAATCTTCACTCTCTTCTACACTTATTATCCTTAGGTTTGGTCTTCTCATTATGTTCTGGATTTCCTTGATGTTTTGGGTTAAGAACTTTTTACATTTTGTATTTTCTTTGACAGTTTTGTCAATGTTTTCTATGACATCTTCTGCACCTGAGATTCTCTCTTCTATCTCTTGTATTCTGTTGGTGATGCTTGCATTTATGACTCCTGATCTCTTTTCTAGGTTTTTTGTTTTTTTTTTATGTTCAGAGTAGTCACCCTTTTTTGATTTCTTTATTGTTTCTACTTCCATTTTTAGATCCTGGATACTTTTGTTCAATTCCTTCACCTGTTTGGTTGTGTTTTTTTATAATTCTTTAAGGGATTTTTGTGTTTCCTCTTTAAGGGCTTCTACCTGTTTACCTGTGTTCTCCTGTATTTCTTTGAAGGTGTTATTTATGTCCTTCTTAAAGTCCTCCACCATCAATATGAGAAGTGATTTTAAATCTGAATCTTGCTTTTCCGGTGTCATGGGGAATCCAGGACTTGCTATGTTGTGAGAACTGGGTTCTGATGAGGCCAAGTCAACTTGGTTTCGGTTGCACTTATGTTTTTGCACTTGCCTTTTGCCATCTGGTTATCTCTAGTCCTAACTGCACTTACTATCTCTGACTGGAGCGTGTCCATCCTGTTATTTTGGTTGTGTCAGAATTCCTCAGAGTCTAGCTGTCTCTGTGTGCCAGTAATCCTGAGATCCAGGGTGTGATAGCTTCTGGGAGTCAGGCTGCCTCTGGGATCCTGAAATCCTGGTGTGATCTAGCTCCTGAGATCCTGTGATCCTATGATCCTATGATCCTGAGCATGTTAGAGCTCCTGGGAGTCCAGCCTCCTCTGAGTGTTGTGGGATTGAGTGCAGAGTTGGTGCCCAAGTTCTGCTCAGGGAACCAGTGCAGACTGAAAGGCGACAGACATATCTTTTCTTTTGAATGTGTTTGTTTTTATTCTATCTTTTCTGTATCTTATTTTATCTTCTCTTTAAAAACGATTTCACCTTTTAATCTTTTTATTTGGTTGTCTCCATTTTTCTGTAAAAATTCTTTGTGTATATATTATTGCTTTCAAGGGATTTTTGTTGTTGTTGTTGTTGTTGTTGTTGTTATGGTTATTTAGTTTTTATGGGATTTCTAAGTGAGTAAATGAGTGGTTTCTGCATCTATATCTGTTTCCTTTGTGTTTTCTTCAGCTTTCTACATTCTATTGGTTGTCTCCTATTTGGATGTGTTTTTTTTTTTATTTTATTTTACATCTTTGTATCTTTTTTATTATACTCCTGTGCATTGAAGTCTTTTCACTTTGTAATGAAAGAAAGAAAGGTGTTTGATCCAGATGGGAGGGAAGATAGGGTAGAACATGGAGGAATTGAAAGAAAGGAAGTCATAGTCATGATATATTAAATAAAATATTATTTTAAATGAAAGGAAAAAACAAGACTGTCATATATATGAACTCATAGAAAACATGGCAGCATTCACAGGGCCTGCAGAGGCTTAAGCCAGATACTATTCAAATGCTGAAGGGGAAAATATACATAATAAATATAAGCCCCTACCTCTAACCCAGATCCTATCTCCAACTAATAATTGGAAAATTTAGTTTTCTCCAATGGATTTTCAATGGGTATACAACCTGCACTTATGAGCATGCTACATGCCCAGCCAGCAAGCAATGGATGGCCAACACAAAGCAAACTTAATGGTATTTTGGAGGATGTTTGTCTCATACTATTCTGTCTTGGTTCTTTTTTATTTTTAAACCATGCTAATATATTATAGTTTCCAACTGTATGTACATATGTATTTGTTTCAATGTCTGTTATGGGTTTCTTGTGCTTTTTCTTTGAGCCTTTTTTCCTCGTTGTTTGTTTTGTTCTATTCCTGTTTGTTTATTATTTTTATCTTCATGAATTTTATTCTCATTTTTTTCTAATGAGATAGATAAAGAAGGGCATAGAGTAGAGGATAATGTAGGTGACCTGGGAGAAGCTGTGAAGCTAAAACCATAATCACAAGAGATTGTATGAAAAAGAAATAATTTTCAATAACAAATTGTCTTTCAGGAAAGAATAAAGAAATTTTCAAAAAAAAATTCTGTAGTTATTAAAGGAAATTTAAAAGGAACAATTTCCTAGTTTTATAATTGAAATATGTGACATGCTACCAACTGTCCTTATTTTCTGAAGACTTACTGTAGGTTGAATTTTCCTTACATGATATTACCAACAACCTCAGCTCAATACTAATTTAATACAAAAGATACAAGCTGCTATTTTACCATATGTAAAACAGGGTGCTCAGGGAGGGGCAGTAGATCCCAGCATTAAAATATTAGCATCACAAATTGTAATAGAGTCTGGATAGTAATAGAGAGGAGCTATTAGTGTTTTAAATATTGACTGCATGAAATTAGATGAAAGTAAACCCATTCAGATTAAGAACACTGACTCTGAGCTCCACATCTGTGTGCTACACAGAATCAATTGCAGATTAATCTTGATAATTTATTTCTCCTTAGTCTTTTAACTTTTAAATCATATTATTTCCTGATACAGTATTCAGGTTGATTATTAAGGCTTCAAATGCATTTTGATTCAAATATGGTCTTTGTCTTCACTGAAAAAGAAATCGATCTTCTGATATTTGTTTGAAATGTGTCTTTAGGGAAGTATGAGTGCCAGATGTGGGAGAATACTCAATGGCAGAATGGGAGACTGCCCTTCTGGACATGATATCGCCATTACTCTCTTGAAGCTGAAACAGGCTTATTCATTGTAGGAGACCCTCCCAAGATGAACTCCACTGATATTTCCCTATGGAAGAGGGAGAGAAGCCACTGGGTTCATGTGGCTGCAAATAATGTGATTATGTTACATAAGGTCCCTCTTCACCTCTTTCTGAGGATATGTGAACACTTAACTTCTTCAGCTATACTGACTCTAAGTTGCCCATTCTCCTGTAAATTAGACTGGAAATGACCCAAACCCAATTAAACTCATTGGTTCATCAAACTACAGTTGGCTATTGGTTAAAATTGTGTGTGTGTGTGTGTTTCTACCTTTTTGATTTGCTATTGGTGACCTATCTAAGATGAGTATATATTTGTTCACATGTCCCTAAGAAAAACCATATTTTAAGTCAACTTTAATTGTGTTGTTTGGACATATTTTTTTCTGGCACGCCATTTCACAAAGCACTAGCACATTAAGGAAAATAGGCTGGGAGAGTTCTTACAATTTGATATTGTCATATTTTACATAAAGTGTGTGGCACAAAACTGTTTAGTAGATATTATTTTGACTATGTCTTCTGTAATATGTAGCAAATATACAGTCACCATAGTCTTTATGAGAATTTAATAATATCATGAAGTTAATAAAGGTTTTCAATATAAACAGAAACAACAGTAATCAATTGTAAGAGAAGCCTGTGGTGAACAGGAAAAACAGATTGTGGCCTCTGGGATTCTGGTACCTGCTTCATCTCTGGGGTTCCTAATACAGTGTGACCCCAGTAAAGCAGATGTGGTTTGCCAGAGTTGTGGGCCAGTATATGGAGCCCAATAGAGGGTGTGCAGTTGGGGACTATAAGAGGGCTTTATGGAGTATTAGTGGGCCATGGGAAGTATCTTACTTGGGTCTCTAGAAGTGACTTGGCCTCTGGTAAGGCAAATGGAGTTGTGGGCCAGAATATGGAGCCCAGGGGTTGAGGTACAGTCAAAGAAGTCTTTTTCAATCTTTTCCACCCTTTGTTTGCTGACCTAGTTAGAGAGCAATCTGACTATTGTTGGCCACCATTCTCCTCATAGCTGCCAGTGTTACTGCCTTAATCCTAAAGAGGACTAAGCTAGTGTTAGCATTAATTCAAGGCTATTATGACAGGACTATTGCTGGTGACTACAAGACTGAGTACATCGGTTCTGAATTTGAGAGTAGACGATAGAATGGAGAAACTTGAAATAAGATGTGTGTCCACATTTCTTTGTTAGAAATGATTTGGGAACTGGGTCCTGTTCATGTATCCAGTGATGAAGAAAATAAGATAATAAAACCTTGAGGAGTTGAGACTTTTGAAAGAAAGTTAGGTTACTTCAAGTCTACTCATGGCAGGTGTGGCACTTAGACCCTGTCTTTATTTTTTTTTTTCCTTCTTGGGTGTAATAACTTAAGCACTTTTGCTTCTCCGTGAATTCCCTGCTATGATGTTCTCCCTTGTCCTAGGCCAAAAGGCAACAGACACAGCTGACGATGGAGTGAGACTTCTACATCATGAGGTCAAATAACAGTTCCTTCTTATAAAATATTTATTTCAGTTGTCTTATTAGTAATCCAAATCTTACTACCACAAGGACTAAAGAAGTAACAATTTATTTTGTTCATGATTTTTGTTGATTTTTATAGACAATAATTCAAAACAAAGTACTCAATTTTCAGTGAAAGGATACTACTACCCAGGCAGTTCACACCTGTGGTATAGGAAACCAAGAGCTTGATATATCTTTTGAAACCTTTCGATATCTATGAAACCTTAGAAAGCACAACTGAGTCCAACAAGAAGAAATGAGATCTTTACAAGATGTCCAAGTAATAAATAATTTACACAGCAGTTTAGCAACCTCAGCAGGCACCACTTACAGGCTGGGATAGGGAGAAGAGTCTGTGTTTGTAGAGAAAAGCAGGATCAATACAAGGAGTGAGCTGACAGTTCTTTTCTATAGTGTCAATATCTCAGACTGGCTGCTTTCACTGCTGCTCCTGTAGAAACAATTTCCAAAAGTAGACTATTGAGTAAAATGCTGCATGGATTAAATGATTTACTTTAATTCTCTACCCGCATGTTGAGAGACCAATAGCAAAAAAAGGAACATTACTTAGCCTGAACACAAAGCAATAATCTTTTGATCTGGGAATGGTTTCATACTTAAGACAGCCCTATTGATATTTCAAGAGCTACCCAAACATGTCTCCATGAGACATGGAAGGAAAGACATATACAACCTAGCTACCAGAGAGATCAGTCACATTATTGAGAGAACTGGTTACATAGATTTATTGTTTAGCTTCTCTGTTTGTCAGTTGTCAGATTAAAAGGTGTCTGATTTCAGACCACTGATGAGCCATGTAAACTGTCCCTTTTTACCTATGTGCATGTATGCACCTAGTGAGAAACATGTAAAGGGTCTAAACTTCAAACTTGGGCTTAGCACTGTATAATTAGCCCTATAAATATCTCATTAAGTAAGTAGTAGGCAAAATACAACAGGAAGACCCTGAGGTGAACAACAAGAAAGGATTCTAATTTACAACCATGGAAGCAGGTGAAAACGTAGCTTTTTCCAGAGGTCTGGCAACTCTTTCAGAAGAGTGCAGCTAGGACTGAGCAAGTCAGACAGGTCTAGGATACCACGAGAAAATCTACAGAGTCAACTAACCTAGGCCCATTAGTGCTCACAGAGATAGAAACACCAACCAAAGAGCATTCATGGGCTGGACCTACCCTATCCCCACAGACACACACTATAAATTTGTAGCAGATGTGCTGCTTGGTCTTCATGCAGTTCCTCTAACAATTGAAGTAAGAGCTGTCTCTGACTCTTGCCTGCCATTGGATCCCATTCCCCTAGTTGAATTGCCTGGTGGGCCTCAGTAGAAGAGGCTGCCCTTAGTCCTTCTGCAATTGAACTTCTAGGGCAGGGTAGTAACCAGTGGGGGTTTTCGCCTTCTCTGAGGAGAAGGAGAAGACGTAATGGGGAAAAGATTTGTAAGGGTGGAATTGGAAGAAGAGGAGGGAGAGGCTGCTGAGATCAGAATGTAAAGTAATAATTTAATAAAAAAAAAGAAAGAGAAAAGGTAGCCTTTTCAGCCAGCAAGATAATGCAATATATAAAGGCACTTGATTTCAAGCCTCAGGATCTACGTTTGATCTCTGGAACTCACATGATAGGAGAGAATAGACTCTAGCAAGCTATCTTCTGGTTCATACAGCTGCAGAAGCACATATGCCTTCTGGCCTGCACAAAGGAAGTCAATGGTTTTGGTTTTGTTTATGTTTAACTTAGCTTTGCAGTGTTGTATATGTGACTTGGATCTTGTAGGGGGAAGATGATTGTAACTGAGTTCTAGGGCCTTCCAACAGATACAGTTCTCTAATTATAAACATCCAGTGCTACAGGGGCTTGATAACCTGAACACTACTAGGGATGTAGAAATGCTTTCCTTTTAGTCTGAGAATTGAGACTTTGGGGACCAATTTCCTTTCTCATGGTTCTGATTTATGCTACTTAGACCCTCACACATGGAGAAGCTACAAGTGTGGTTGCCTCAGGGATCCTTCAGGAACAATAGGCAACCTGAAGCTTGGACTTGATCAAATATGAGATTCTACAAGAGCCTCTGGGTATTTCTCTGTGCTTTGTAGGCTGTTTGATCAGTGTCCTCAGCATCCTAACTCACCAGAGGTGTGAGGAGCCAGAGAGCTAGCATGCAATTAGAGCACAATAAGAAACACATACTGGGGGTAGGACCTGGTCAAAGGGACCCAGGAGGGGTTTCCTAAGAAAGAACCCTGGAGTAGAAGCTTGGAGTGGCTGTCAAGCAAAGAGTGCAAAAAGAAAAGGACAGAGAATTCTTAGGGAGGACTCAACTGCTTTATGCACCAAAAAACTTATTTCTGGAGATGTGTTTTCTTAGAGTAACCAAAGACCTACATTTGAGTGTGTGTGTGTGTGTGTGTGTGTGTGTGTGTGTGTGTTACTCTCCTGTTATTTTCACAATGAATATAATTCACATTGAATGAGAATTACTGGAAAGAAGCTATGTCTCCAAAAACTGGTTAATTAAAAGTGTAGTAATGTGGGGTGGTTGGAATGTTGCAGGTCCAGGGCTGATTACCTCTTAGCTCCTACGTAGCCATTCCTTCCCCATCTTTGTGTCAGAACTAACATCCTGTGACTGATAGGCAAAAATCTTTGGAATTCTATTAACTTAGCAGAGCACTAGGTTCCACAACGCTGAAGCTAAACATAATATCAGATAACATCTAAGACTTATTAAAAATCTTTCCCCACAATCCTATAGTCACCTCTCTGATATACCACCAGTGTTTTTAAATTTTACCATGATTTATGACTTTTCTTTTTCTGTAAGACTCTATAAATTCATGAAAATGCTAGAACATGAACTTTGCAGTGACCTGTGATCCAGGGCCAGGGTCACTCAAAATGGTTCCACAATAAACTACCTCTTATTCCCTTTAAGATTTGAACTGTGTTTTTGCATCCAAACAAAGAAAAATATTGTTAGTCTTGAAAGTTTTTATTTCACTAAATCACTAACAATTTGCACTGCAAAGTGGCTATCCAGATGACCTTCCTAACTTGAAGAGTCCCAGACTTTAATTTTACTGTGGAGTGATAACCTTCATGATGTTTGGAGTTGGGTAGTTCCTGAGAAAGCATTCTGGTGCATAGAAGATAGAGCTACAACGTCACTTTTGTCAATGCAGACAGTTTCTTCTCTACAGACATTAACACAGAGAAAATAGCTGTAAGAAATGATAACTAACATTAGTTAAGAAAGAACCTGCCGGGCAGTGGTGGCGTGCACCTTCAATTCCAGCACTTGGGAGGCAAAGGCAGGTGGATTTCTGAGTTCGAGGCCAGCCTGGTCTACAGAGTGAGTTCCAGGACAGCCAGGGCTACACAGAGAAACCCTATCTTGAAAAAAAAAATTAAAAATTAAAAAAAAAAAGAACCCTGTTCTACCTTTCAGAAGATGTTGCAACAAGCTTTAGAAATAATGACTAAATTTTTTAGTGATAGCTATGCTATCTTTAAATTTTATCATTTTCTTTTATTTTTAAAGGAATCAACCCTAGGAGCCATTATATAAATGCAATTGAGATGAATCACATTGAACCTGGAGTGCACAAAAGATACAATTTTCATGGAGAAAAACCAAGACAAAACCTCAGGGCTCTAGGGGGCAGTGTAATAAAGGCTAAAGGAGTGGTTACATCCAAGGGCACATGCCTGAGGCAACTTCCCTTGCAGACTAGGGAGATGATTCTCTTTTTAACAAGACCGTGCCTCTGCTACTTATGTCAACAGGCTGAATACTGGGGAGTGATGTCTTTGTTGAGCAGATTAGGAAAGCAAAACTATTTAAGAACGTCTTATTTGTGTTAGAAGACAGCCTCTCTTGATTGATGTGGGGAAAAAGAATTAGAAAACTTTTTATATGAGCTATTTAAAATAAATGAATAAATATCTTAAGATCAATACTCATTTCGCAGAAACATCATCAATTTTGTATTTTAGAAAATTGTAACATGGTAAGCTATTGGCTATTTCTACATAGCTTCAAAAGTTTTTGTTAGAAACACATCTTTGCTAACTTTCAGATGCCTAGGCATGCTTGACAATTGTGCCCTTGAGAGTAACAGTACTCAGATATTCAGTATTCCTAAATACTGTCACTTTGTGTCAGCACAAAGAAAAATTAAATTTTAAACCTGAACCAAAAATTAAAAAAATAAAAATAAAAAAAATATTAGTAATTACTTCAAAGAGTAAACAATTATAAAATAATGGTATAGTGAAAATACTACTCCAGTTTCATACAAAATCAAAGTGTAAGTGCTTACTTGGTTGTTTCTACTATTCAAAATGAAAACATGTCCTCAGTGGAAAAAACAAACAAACAAACAAAAAAATACAAGTGAGCTGACCTGCCCCAGCAATACTTACAAGCATATTAACTTTTGTTGTTTCCTGGGAGATGAAAACTATAAAAGTCCCTTGGAACAGCATCTAAAAAAAAGACTAACAATCTCAAGATCTATATATTAGAGTCACATTAAAATCCTCTAAAATTGCAAGATAAGCTGTGTACAGGCAACTAATTTATTTGTTGCGTAAGTAACTGAGGGTCTGTGACATGTTGCTTAAGTGCATTTTTGCTCAGGGAGGTTTCTGTAGTATACTGCCAAGAACTAAGTAGTAGACAAAGTAAGAAAGAAAAAAAGAAAATGAAAAAAAAAAACCACCACAACAACAGCAGCAAACCAAATCCTTGTCTACCACAATGAGTCACTTACGATGTTGTCATGTTGACAATGTAGCTCCTAGTAGCAGTCAGCTTTTTATTACTGTTTTAAATCAACTGAATGATTTTATTCAGTTACATAAAAGGTCCACCTGTCATGACAATAAGACTCATTCAAGAACTTAAAGATGGATTGAAGAGATTTTGTTCATGTTAGAAGACAAAGGCGTTCATTGCTTGGAAAGCCCAGAACTGTAACTGAGTAGCTATAATTTATGCATTATAGTTTATAGCTTCTTTGCATTTAAAATTTGTAATGTGTAATTTTTATTGAAACATCATTTGGCGATGTTAATCTTAAATTTCTCTGTGGTGAGTGTCTATGAAGGTTGTTTCCCCTTCAAGAATGCCCCAGAATCCTACCACTCTCATTTTCTCTTCCTCCCATGCCTAGCCTCTGGAAGAATGAGAAATGGCAACTCCTCAAACACAACAATCAATGATAGTGAAAACCAGTAAGCACATCACAAGTAATGTTGACACATTCCAACCACTGAAGGAGAGACCTTCTCATCCCAGTTTATGTACCTCTTCATATATGAAATAGATAAACCCAGAACTAAGCTTATGGAAAAAAAAATGAATGTCAAGTAAAAATGGGCAGCTGGTAAGCAACAAAAATTCCTCAAGTGTAGACAGGTTCAAATGTGGAAGACACACAACTTGGGTCACAACTCCTGGGTCTGACTCAAGCACAGGAATCAAAGAAATGGATCGTAAAATGGCAGAGGTGAAGGTTTTTCATAAGTAACTCAGATCAGAAATTTTTTAAATTTCAAAAAAGAACATAACACAAATGATAATTATATGGATAACGAAAGCAGCCTTAGATTTATAGGACCCCAAAAACACTGCTAGAAAACTAATTATGTAAATCTATCCTCTGATATGAAGAATGAAAACAAGGGAATAGAATTGCCCACTACAGATCATGATGATAACTGGAAACAGAGCCTTTACCTATTCCTTTACAGTAACATGCAAACTAGTATCAGTTGGCTTACGGATATTTTATATCAGGATCCAATGGAAAAGTAAAACCAAATAATTTTAAACTTTCATGAAAAGTAATCAACAGTAGTTTTTTTTAGCTGTTTAATTTTGTTTTAACTGTTATCTTTACTATTCACTATTGGGGTCACACAATGAAAATGATGCTTTAATTGAGAATTAAGTTAGACAATCCTTCTCTTCACTCATGCAAACTCTGCTGAAGGCACTATGAAGTAAACGAGAGAAGATAAAACAAGGGGTTTGAAGGGAGAACGTCGAGTTTAACAACCGTTGGTTTTTACTTGTCCTTTAACCCTAGGTAGGCCAGATGACTGGCCACTCCACTGAACCTCTGTGGTTCTCGTTTGACACTTTCTTGTTGCTGAGTCTGGCCTTAAACTATTAACTCAAGTGGTCCTTGTCTGCTTCAGCCCCTTGAGCTGCTGAGTCAACAAAGAAAGGAATAAGGTGCCTTGTTAAAATTCACTAAATAAAATAAAACAAACCTTTGTGCTTACTTTTCAAATTGAACTTACTCCTGAACAGTAGCAATGCTAACACTCTGGATGGGGCACTTACTCTCATATGTGTAGTTTTTGTTCACAGAACTAGAAGTGTTTTCTGACTCGGTGCACAGATTTATTGTTTAGACCCAGAGAAGGTGAAAAAAAAACTTAATCCACTTGACAACTTTGGGAAGAATAAATTGCTTGTAAAAACAGTTAAAAATGAAGGAATCCTAACTATAGGACTGCCAACAACATAAAATATGCTGTAAATAACCGACAGTGTATACCAAAATGAAAGAACATGGAATCTCAACTTTTAAAAATGAGCCTTCAATTATATTATTAGCTTAGCACAAATGATAACTGATTCCATTGGGTTAATTTTTTTAGTAATTTCAGCCAAAAACGTGAAGGAATTAGAATAAACCTGATATTGAGTAGCTGGTAGTAAGATATACCCTCAAGCTTAGAAGTTCAACAATGTACATTAGAAATTGAAAGTAATTTAGAAAATTATATACACGCTGCCGGTTGAATACAAGCAACATGTTTTAGTTCGTTCTCCATAATAAAAATTTATATTTTTTGTGGTTTTCTGTAAATGGATAATAAGACTTGGAATGGAACATGGTCTTTGCATTTAAAAACAGTAACAAAAATGAATAAATTTTAGAAACTAACCTCATTGAAGCTGTAAGGTTTTAGTATACATCAATATAACTGATTCACAAACCATTAGTGGGTCATAAAATAAGAAAGCTCAATAAAATAATTATAACCTCACATGTTTATTCTGTTCTAACACTTAAATGAGGGACCTTTGTACCATACCATGCCTAGATACAGAGGGTACAAACACACACACACACACACACACACACACACATATACACACTCATATTCATAATATATATTTTATTTATGTATTTCATATTTTTCTCTTAATTCTATGAACTTAGTTGTGACTTTAATAATGCTTGATGTCACAGACTTTCTTTAATAATCAGAAAAGATGTGTTATTTAATTTCCTTTTAAAAGTAAGTAACTTAAGACACGTTTTCTTAAAATAATAAGTATAATTTTTATAGTCCTTAATGTTTTTCTTAATTTACTATGAATATTGAGCAAATTCAAACTATAAAGACTTGTAGCTGGAAGTCAACCTTTGTAGCTATATTTCTAACTTATTATACAGGTGTTATCATTATTCATCCCATTTTAAGTAGATTAAGAACATGAATCTAATATCTTCATTCAATATTCAATCTTCTAATTTTCCAAATTGTCTATAAAATTAGAAATGGTAAAGTTATAAAATTTCTCAAGCAAAAGTAATATATTTGAAATAGTTATGGTCAATAAGAATATTTTTCCTTCCTGGAAAAGTAAATAAATGTTTTACACACAAAAAGCATCAGGTAAACGAGGTACTCCACTCATGAAAGAGGTAAATTTAGTCTTCAGTATAATGATGCATATAATGCTTTTATGCACAGGCAATTTCATCTTCATTCCACATTAACCTTACTCTAGCCTAGAAAAGAAAGGGGCTCCTTCTCTTATAGACAATGTTTTTCTACTATGTTTTCTAAATGGATAGCTTCACGAGAGTCCTTTCTTATCTACATCTACTCTGCTGGCAGTTCCTTCTCACCACAAAAACTCTCCCCTCCTTCTAATCTTCACAAAAATGTGTCCTAGCTTCTACTCTTTTCCTAGCCAATAATTTTTTTTTCTCAAACTGAGTAACCTTTTCAAAATATTATATAATTTTTAGTTAGCATATTGTCTTAGCTAGAGTCACAGTTGCTACTAAAACACCATGAGTAAAAGCTCCACCCCTCTATTCCTTGCTATCTCCATCCTCAGTGCCCGTCTTACTTCACACACTCAGACCATGTGTGTTTATTGCCTTCCACACTCTTCCTCCTTAAAGCCTCTGTTTTCCTATCACCACATACTTTCTAGTTTCACGGCCTCTACCTATGTCTATGCCCACACAAAAACACATCAATAAAAATGAGAAGTTAAGATATCTGCATGACTCCTCCTCATCTTCTCAATTCCACTCCAACTTATCTATACCTGATGGGTTAACTTTTAAAAACATCTCCCTAATGTAGTTCATTAAATCTCCTTACTGTGCAGATAGGAACAGTGGGGGGACTAGCAGGACTCTCAATAATTCCTTCATGATAAAGAACAAACCACAACCTCTCCTAAATGGACTTGACTTTCATTTCACTGGTTTCTTAAATTCCAATTTAGATAAAATGAGGAAGCTTACTATGTTTTTTGCAAAATATTCATATATTTGTCTCAAGATTTAGTATTTGCCTTTTGTCTAAACAATATATCTAGAATTTTAAAACATGACCTGAAGTGAACTATACTATTAATTTTGACCAAGTTTGTACATGAATGTGTTTGGGGTAGGGTGTGGGTTCTGACATCATCACATAAGCCTCAATAATTTTGAGGATATAATTGCATTGACTGTCTTCAAATCATGATCTGCTTAATCTATTTCACTGCCAGCATTTTAAATGCTGTTGTTCACATTTTCTAAGCCCTTGCTCTTTTTATTGGACTATTCTGATTATATGTCTCATTTAATTTGCTCAATTAGTTTAAAAAACTAACAAAAAATTAAACCCTATATTGAAAGTCAGATATTTGTTTTTCATAAAAAGGACCAGGAACAGAGGAAGCAAAGTGCTGCCCTCTTAGGTATCCAGTGTGGGTCCTGTTGTGAAATTGTTTACTCTCTATTGAAATAAGCCCTCGATGAGAGAAGCTCACAGAAGCTCGGGGAGTAAGTGAATTTTTATAGGACAAAGGAAGTACATAAAACTCACAAGACTCAGGAACCTGCTGACAGATACAGGATTCATAAAGATTTTATCCAAAGTTTTGTAAGTAGTAGCAGTAATTTGAGGCAACTTTCTAGTAACCAAGTTCCTTGCAAGGTGTTAAGAGAATTCCGAGTAGGCAAGTTTTCTGAGCAGTCATCCATGGTAGCAAAGTGGGTTTATCTCATGTAGCTCCTATACTCTTATAACTCCTTACCCATACGTCTGTGACTAACCTCAGTACATTCACTGGTTCACAAAGTTAGACTTAAGTATAATAATAGAAAATCTACCCATGTTTTCATTTTTGCATTTCTTGTAAATTATTAATATACTTCAGTATTTAATATACACGTTTGTCTAGATAGTTGTGGTCCTCTCTCGAATGAGCAATGAGTGGCTCCTAGATCCTCTTCTATTGTCACAATAAAAGCCACAATATATGACTTTAAGAAGAAAAAAATTCTCAATGATGAATGTGTGTGTGTCTGGAGAGGGGGGATGAGTGTCCCATGGCTCATGCATGTGGAAGCCAGAGGAGGGTGTCAGGTGTTTTCTATTGTCCTTCCACCTTGTGTCCTGAGATAGAATTTCTTGCTGAATTTATTCTTGCCATTTCACCTTGACTAACTTGTTATCAAAGTCATAGGACCTACTTGTCTTTACTCATCAAATCAATGCTGGGTTTATAGGAAGAGGAAGCCATGCCTGGCTCTGTGTGAGTGCTGGGAATTTAAACTCAAGTCTTTTTATCCACTAAGCCATTGAGACTCCTCAATGCTTTGTAAAGCATAAAATCTCAATAGTCTTCAACCTTCAATACCACACAAATTCAAAATATACAAAAAAATGGGGGTGAGGTACAAGGAATAAATAAAGAAGATAGAACATTCTTTTTTTATATAGAGCTGTGATAAGAGTAACACAAATGTAATATATTCAACACCTACAAAAGATACATAGTACCATGCCCATTTTCCATACAAGAAAATGAAACTGAGAAAATTTGACTGTCTGCACCAAATCTATGACTGTGAAACAGAGACATCAAAGACTGTTTTCTTTGTGCCCTGATAACTTCCCTTGAGAGAAGCTAGCATGCCTGGTCTGTCCTGTTCATGGTTTTTGTTTGTACCTAACCTAATCTTTGCAAATATATCACAACATTATCCCTGTTTTTCTAATTAAAAAGCCAAGGTTCAGAGAAGGGAAGTGATCCCCAAGTCAAACTAATTCAACATGCAAAATGGACTGAATTACCTGGATTCACACTCTTGTACCCTTTCATCCACTCCACATGGACTCCTCTCAAAGAAGGGAAGGGGAATAGTATAACAGAAGCAGAGGTGAATGATGAGGAGCAGGTGGGGGAATTTTAAGAATTCCACTGTTTACTCTAGAGGGCTATTGAATCTAGGAAGATAATTTCTTGGAAAGTACCTTAAAAAATCTGAACCACTCTACCATCAGGCATCATTATTAGCCATTCAAACGCACTGAAGATGACATCACATGCCTTTCTATAGTTCCACATGAGACTAGTAATATAAAAGAACCAAACAGTTAATGAATCACTTAAATGCCCTACAGAAATTGAAATAAAAGGAAGACTGCCTGACACTTTGAAATTCATGATTACAGAGTTGGTTACATGAGCTGGCTTCCTCCTTCTCATGATATACAGTCCCCACTGGCAGTGGAATAATTCAAATTTTCAATTTTTCTTGGGTTTCATCATGAACTCAATCAAAAATATGAAAGTCAGAATTTTAATATCCTGGCACACAGTGAAAAATAAATAGTATGCCCACTACCTGAACCCTTCAAGCATTTTTTATTTTGATTGTCTTCCCATTATATTGAGAGATTGCCGGGATTTTATCAGGAAGATCAACCAAACAAGCTAAAGCATTATTACAGTGTCTGTGGTGCTGTAAGTCATGGACTAGATGAGTGATTAAAAGCCTGGGAGTTGTGACAAGGACCATAAGTAGATCAGACAAGAAGTTACCACCTTTAAAAGAAGGAGAAAAGAAGAAATAAAGATCAGAATGATCTTTAGATCATTCAAGCTAGAAATTGGAGGTTTCCTAGGGAAGAAAGTGATGGAGTGGAGTCATAAAGTACTCAGATGTTATTTAAAGATATTTGAGTTTTATTCTCTAGTCAATGGAAGCCAGACCTTGACATCTGAGACCTCTAAGTACAGGCACTCTCAGATTCCACTCTTAGAATAAGATGCTTCTGCCTCCAGGGTTTTGTAAGTCAAAGTTTTAGTTAAAATGAAGTTTCTCAGTTGAATAAAATGAAGTGAGGAAATTTGAAAGGCAAATTGAGTTGAATCTAAGACAGTCTTCCTAATTAATGGTGGAAGTCTGTAGTCCCCAGCTGTTGGGAGGTTGAAGCAGGCAGATCATACACTTAAAGTGGGCCAGTTGGAGAACCACAGAGATCCTACTTCAGAATAAGAATAAAAAGAAGAGTAAGGCTGGAGCTCAAAGGTAGAGCACTTACTCAACACACAGACCCTTAACTTAATCCCACTATATTACTATATATTACTTTAAGGATTAGAGAGAAGAAAAATATCAGGATAATCCAAGGAGAATTGGTATGGGGCCATTCAACAAGTAATCCAAGAAATGGCTGGCATTTGTTGGAAATCAGGTATCTCTGGAATATTCAATAAGTATGATATTCAATCATATGTCTGATATTTAGGGGAGACTGTAGTCATTTCTCCTCTTTTTCTATCACTACTAAGGTAAGATTTTTAAGAGTAAACGCAAGCTAATGGATGAGTAACTTTTTCATTTTAATAAGGGAAACTGTTTTGAAAAGTATAAGACAGCTTCTGATAATGTCCAAATAAACAGAACACCAAGAACAGCAACAACATTATAGGCCATTCTTACACTTTCCTTTCTGTAGAGATTACATTTTTGTCTCAATTATTCAGTTCCTGATGGGTGGATTCCATACTTAACACCCTGTGCTATAGGTTACTGTGCCTCTGGGATGAGTGGAGTACATTGCCCCAGACCTAGCGACTGCTTTGATTCACATGATTGGAATGACCTGGCATGCCTTCTTATGTATCTGAAAATTCACCAGAGTCCTTTCTTGCTCCTCCAGCCTACACTTCAACCTGAAGCTGAATAAGAACTCTGTGCTTTAATTTGAATCAGGAAGAGCCCAACTTCAAATAACCAGATTATAGCCCTGTGAGTATAAAGCTGAATAAAATATGCTAAAACTCTAAAGCATTTATGTCCATTAAAAAAAAGTGGAATTATTATAGTACTACGTTGACTACTGTAGTTCTCAGAATAAAAATAGTTTTCTTAAGATGGTAGCTTTTTATAAAATCACACCCAACTTTCTTAAGTTACTTTCTCAAACACAGAAGTAGTAGGAACAAGTAGGAAGAGCTACTCACCAGTGACAAAATTACACTGGGGAAGAGGAAAGCACTTACCTGTCAAATAGTTTTAGCATTGAAATACAGTGCACCTTCTGTTGCTTTTTAATTCATAAAAGTTACACAACCTGGGGTATGCCTGTTGCAACAGAGTTCTTGAGAAAATCAAGTCTCCTCTTTCAGTGTTGATGAAAAGGAACAAAAGAAGACCTCTCTAGGAGACAACAGTACTGGTCAGTTTCTAGGAAACAAGCCAGTAAAGAAGATGAAACAGAAGTGATAACAAGGAATACAAGTACAACCAAGAAATCCTCGATATATGTTTTATAAAATTAAATGTACAAAGGAGTTAAGAGAATGGAAGCACATGTGGAATATTAAATGCATTCTAAACTATGCCCAAAGCAGCTGACACAATTATCACCAGAGAAGATATAATTTAAAATCCCATATTATATCATATAATTATATTTGTGATACAAATATACATCATCTAGAACATCCACTGTTAGTATGGATTTAAAAAAAAATCCCTCTAGAAGCCCAGATTTTGTAGAATGTGAGTCAAAAATTGGCTGTTTGTGAAAGTTGCACCCAAAGCTGCACATGCACTAGGGTACAGGCCCCCACAACTGGGTTATACTCCCAGGAGAATTTCTTAATATGTATAGATGTTTTGTCTTTGTGTATGCACACACATACAGTATGTATTCATTGTCTGCAGAGGACAGAAGAGGGTGTCAGACCTTCTGGAAATGGAATTACTGATGACTGTGGGTTCTGGGAATCAAATACAGGTCTGCTGGAAAAGCAGTATTCTTACTTTCTGTGTAACTGAATTTTAATGACACACAGGCATGGATCTAATAAAAGTAAATGAAGGTGGCCCAAAGACCAATTTTATTTCAAAAAATACCCATGTCTTTGGTCTTCTTTATTATTATATACCAAGTATATAGTGAGGATTTTATTATGACATTTTTATACATGTGAATTTTGGCCACATTTGCCTCATCTCATCTCCTCAGTCTCATCTCTCATACCCCTGATTGCTTTCTCCTTTCTAACTTGTATCTCTTATTATTATTATCATATATTATTATAATATTATATTATATAACTATAATAATGCATAATTACATTATATATTTTATTATTATTATATACCAAGTACACAGTGAGGATTTTATTATGACATCTTTATACATGTGCATTTTGGCCACATTTGCCCCACCTCACCTCCTCAGTCTTATCTCTCATGCCCCTGTTTGCTTTCTTCTTTCTAGCTTGTATCTCTTCTTACTCTAGAAGAGCCAAGAAGGCTAGGATGATAGCAAAATGAGAGAGCACTTACTTCCCAAAATCTCCCCTAGCAGCTAATAGGAGACACTCTATCCATATCACTGCCTTGGAGGTTTCTATTGCCTTTCCTTTTATGATATATTTCATACCTCATACATAGCAACTGTATCAGATAACCCTGCTCTCAATTCCATACTGAATATTTAGGATAAAAAGAATAAAAAAAGAAAGAAACAAGGAGACTAGAAGGGAATGAAAGAGGGGAGAACATGTAGAGAAAAAATGTTGATATCAGTTGCCTGTTTCCTAATTATACAGTGTTAGAAAAGAAGTCCCAGTAAGTGCTGAGTGACCTTGGGCCATGATGTGACTGTCCCAATAAAACAAAGGCAGGTGATGAATAGAATGGAGAGAATGTCTTTAGTAAGATGCTTGCTACATAATGAGCACTCAAACATTTCATGAATAAGTAAGAAACATCTGGTTTAAGAGGCATGCTAAGCCACGAATGAGAATTCTGAAAATTACCTTCTTTTAGTATGAACTTCTCAACAAGAACATAGGGAAGAATGATCTGGTATAGTGAGTGCCTGTGTGACACAAAATAGACATGCCCATGACAAAAGACAAGAGAAAACCCAGAGGCCATGAGCTGGCAGAGAGATGTGGGAGATGTGGCTGTTCTTTAATTTTCAATATTGGGCTAATTATGAATGATGACCTCATCCAATAGGAGTACCCCTTGGTAAGCATTTATAAATATATAGAAAACTATACAAAATAAACATAAACATGTACATAAATATATTAAGTATATAAGTTTAAATTATATAAGATATATAAATATATTGAGTATATGCCAGTCTGAGGATATAAGTTACTTTAGAACATGCATATATTTAGACTAATATGCAAACAAAATTTTGTAAAAAATAAATAAGACTTAAAATAATCATAGAAACTGGCCAGCGGTGGTGCACCGCAGCAGTCACTGCGCTCTGAAGTCTGAGGCAGCCGTCAGTCAGTCTCTCCCGAGTTCAAATCCCAGCCTGTGCTTGTCAATCAATACCAGGAAAAAACAAAAAACAAAACAAAACTTGGTCAAGGAAGAAGAAATTAAATACCTCAGCGGCAGTGGTGGCACACGCCTTTAATCCCAGCACTTGGGAGGCAGAGGCAGGCGGCTTTCTGAGTTCGAGGCAAGCCTGGTCTACAGAGTGAGTTCCAGGACAGCCAGAGCTACACAGAGAAACCCTGTCTCGAAAAACCTTAAAAAAAATAATAATCATAGAAATAAGAATATAAACATTAAATAATTAAATACATAAAATCTATGTTATCTTTGTGATGTATGTGTGTGTTTGTGTGTGTGTGTGTGTGTGTGTATGTAAAGTAAACAACCTACAGAAACAAATGCAATCTCATATATGTATAGCCAAGGTAACACTCATTCTTGGTCAAAGCAAAAAATGTGATGATTCTCCTAAGCTACAATAAGAAAAAGAGACATATTCTCATCAAAAGAATTCCCTTTAAGATAAACAGTCTACAGCCCAGCAAAGTAAATTGACTAAATACGATCAAATGTATCAGATTATTAAGAGATAGTTAAGCTAAAAAACATTTGACTCAGGAAAAAAAAGTTAATACAACAAAAACAGCTATGCCTTGGAAGACAGAACAGTGGAAGAGAGACAACAGGAACAAAATTCTTTGTAAAAGGAAAATGATGGCTGGCTTAAGTGTAGAGGAACATACAGCTAGCATAAAGGAGTGAGTTTGATATTTAAAATCTAAGAACCACCTTTTGGCTGGGGCAGATACCTAGCTAATCTGTTCCCATAAAGACACCATATCCTGAGCCATCCTACAGGAACCACTACAGAGCAGTGGGTAAGAATCCTCTCCCACAATCCTACCCCCAGAGCTGCAACTGGGAGTCTGGGGCACGCAGGACACATCACAAACTCAAACCCTGTCCCACCGGAATACAACTCCCCTAACACCCCTCACTTGCTCTTTTGTCTGGGGCATACACCTAGCTGGTCTGCTCCTGTGAAGACACTGTAGCCTGAGCCATCCTAGAGGAACCACTGCACTCAGAGCAGCAGGATTTCAGGATCCCAGAGGCGGTCTGAGTCACAGGAGCTCTTCCACCCAGGAGCTCAGCATCACAGGATCAAAGAGATATCTGGACTCTGAGGAGTTCTGACACAAGCAAGATAACTGGAAAGACAAGCTACAGTCAGAAACATTGAGTGCAGATAGCTCTAGAGATAACCAGATGGTGAAAGACAAGCACAATAACATAAGCAACAGAAACCAAAGTTACCTGGCATCATAAAACCCAGTTCTCCCACCATTGTAAGTCTTGGATACTCCATCACATCGGAAGAGCAGGATTCAGAATTAAAATCACTTCTTATGATGATGATTTTAAGAAGGACATAAATAAATCCCTTAAAGAAATACAGGAGAATACAGGTAAACAGGTAGAAGCACTTAAAGAAGAAGCACAAAAATCCCTTAAAGAACTGCAAGAAAACACAACCAAACAGGAGAAGAAATTAAACAAAATCATCCAGAATCTAAAAATAGAAGTAGAAACAATAAAGAAATCCCAAACGGAGACTACCCTGGAAATAGAAAACCTAGGAAAGAGATCAAGAGTCACAGATGCAAGTATCACCAACAGAATACAAGAGATAGAAGAGACAATCTCAGGTGCAGAAGATACCATGGAAAACATTGACACAACTGTCAAGGAAAATGCAAAATGCAAAAAGCTCTTAACACAAAACAACCAGGAAATCCCGGACACAGTGAGAAGACCAAACCTAACGATAATAGGTATAGATGAGACTGGAAATTCCCAACTTAAAGGGCCAGTAAATATCTTCAACAAAATTATAGAGGAAAACTTTCCTAATCTAAAGAGAGAGATTCCCATGAACACACAAGAAGCCTACAGAACTACAAATAAACTAGACAAGAAGAGAAATTCTTCCTGTCACATAGTAATCAAAACATCAAATGCACAAAACAAAGAAAAAAAATACTAAAAGCAGTAAGGGAAAAAGGTCAAGTAACATATAAAGGCAGACCTATAAGAATTACACCAGACTTCTCACCAGAGACTATAAAAGCCAGAAGATCATTGAGTGATATTGTACAGACCCTAAGAAAACACAAATGCCAGCCTAGACTACTATACACAGCAAAACTCTCAATCACTATAGATGGAGAAACCAATATATTCCATAACAAAACAAAATTTACAAATATCTTCCCACAAATCCAGCCCCACAAAGGATAATAGATGGAAAACTCCAACACAAGGAAGGAAACTACAACCTAGAAAAAGCAAGAAAGTAGTCTTTCAACAAACCCAAAAGAAGATAGCCACTCAAACATAATTCCAACTCTAATAACAAAAATAACAAAAAGCAACAATCATTTTGCTTTAATATCTCTTAACATCAATTGACTCAATTCCCCAATAAAAAGAAATAGATTAATGGACTGGATAGTTAAACAGGAACCAGAATTTTGCTGCATACGGGACCCATGCCTCAGTGACAAAGACAGACACTACCTCAGAGTAAAAGAATGGAAAACAAATTTCCAAGAAAGTGGTCCCAAGAAACAAGCTGGAGTAGCCATTCTAATATTGAATAAAATCAACTTTCAACCAAAAGTAATCAAAAAAAGATAAGGAAGGACACTTCATACTCATCAAAGGAAAAATCTACCAATATGAACTCTCAAATCTGAACATCTATGCTCCAAATGCAAGGGTACCCACATACATAAAAGAAACCTTACTAAAGCTCAAAATATACATTGTACCTCACACAACAATAGTAGGGGATTTCAACACCCGACTCTCAGCAATGGACAGGTCATGGAAACAGAAACTAAACAGAGACACAGTGATATTAACAGAAGTTATGAACCAAATGGATTTAACAGATACCTATAGAACATTTTATCCTAATTCAAAACAATATATTTTTTTTCTCAGTACCACATCGTACCTTCTCCAAAATAGACCATATAATTGGTTACAATACAGGCCTCAACAGATACAAAAAGATTGAAATAATCCCTTGCATCCTATCAGATCACCACGGAATAAGGCTGGTCTTCAAAAACAACAAAATCAATGGACAGACACAAACACACATGGAAACTGAACAGCGCTCTACTCAATGATAACTTGTTCAAGGAAGAAATTAAAGACTTTTTAAACTTAGTGAAAATGAAGACTCATCATACCAAAACTTATGGGACACAATGAAAGCAGTGCTAAGAGGAAAACTCATAGTTCTAAGTGCCTACAAAAAGAAACTGGAGAGATCATACACTAGCAGCTTGACAACACACCTGAAAACGTTAGAACAAAAAGAAGCAAATACACCCAAGAGGAGTAAGTGGCAGGAAATAATCAAACTCAGGCCTGAAATCAATCAAGTACAAACAAAAAGAAATGTACAAAGTATCAACAAAGCCAGAAACTGGTTCTTTGAGAAAATCAACAAGTGAGATAAACTCTTAGCCAGACAAAACAAAGGGCATAGAGACAGTATCCAAATTAATAAAATCAGAACTCAAAAAAGAGACATAACAACAGAAACTGAGGAAATTCAAAATATCACCATATCCTACTACAAAAGCCTATACTCAACAGATACCAGGTACCAAAGTTAAATCAGGAGCAGATAACTCATCTAATCTGCCTCATAACCCCTACAAAAATAGCAGCAGTCATTAAAAGTCTTCCTAACAAAAAAAAAGCCCAGGACCAGATGGTTTTAGTACAGAATTTTATCAGAACTTCAAAGAAGGCGTAATACCAATTCTCTTCAAACTATTCCACAAAACAGAAACAAAAGGAACACTACCCAATTCGTTCTATGAAGCCACAATTACGCTCCCACCTAAAATATACAAAGACACAACAAAGAAAGAAAACTTCAGACTAACCTCCCTTATGAATCTTGATGAAAAAATAGTCAATAAAACTCTCGCAAACCAAATCCAAGAACATATCAAAAAAATTATCCATCATGATCAAGTAGGCTTTATATCAGGAATGCATGGATGGTTCAATATTTGGAAATCCATCAACATAATTCACTATATAAACAAACTCAAAGAAAAAGAGCACATGATCATCTCACTAGATGCTGAGAAAGCATTTGACAAAATTGAACATCCTTTCATGGTAAAAGTCTTGGAAAGATCAGGAATTCAAGGTCTATACCTAAACATAGTAAAAGCAATATACAGCAAACCAGTAGCCAACATCAAACTAAATGGAGTGAAACTTGAACCAGTCCCACTAAAATCAGGGACTAGACAAGGCTGCCCACTCTCTCGCTACCTATTCAATATAGTACTGGAAGTCTTAGCCAGAGCAATTAGACATAAAAAGGAAGTCAAAGGGATACAAATAGGAAAGAAAAAAGTCAAAAACATCACTATTTGCAGATGATATGATAGCATACTTAAGTGACCCCAAAATTTCCACCAGAGAACTAATAAACCTGATAAACAACTTCCCCAGAGTGGCTGGATACAAAATCACCTCAAACAAATCTGTAGCCTTCCACTACTCAAACAATAAACAGGCTGAGAAAGAAAATGGAAAGATCTCCCATGCTCATGGATTGACACAATGGCCATCTTGCCAAAAGCAATCTACAAATTCAATGCAAAAATTCCAAATCAAAATTCCAAATCAACTCTTCATAGAAATAGAAAGAGCAATTTGGAATAACAAAAAACCCAGGATAGCAAGAACTATTCTCAACAATAAAAGAACTTCTGACCTCAAGCTGTACTACAGAGTAATCGTGATTAAAAAAAACTTCATGGTATTGGTACAAAGACAGGCAGGAAGATCTGTGCAACAGAATTAAAGACCCAGAAATGAACCCAGAAACCTTTAGTCACTTGATCTCTGACAAAGGAGCTAAAACCACCCAGTGGAAAAAGGACAGCATTTTCAACAAATGGTGCTGATTCAACTGGAGGTCAGCATGTAGAAGAAGGCAAATCAATCCAATCTTATCTCTTTGTACAAAGTTCAAGTCCAAGTGGATCAAGGACCTTCACATAAAACCAGATACTCTGAAACTAATTGAAGAGAAGGTGGGGAAGTACTGCAAATACTTGGGCACAGGGAAAAGTTGCTGAACAGAACATCATTGGCTTATGCTCTAAGATCAAGAATTGACAAATGGGACCTCATAAAATTGTAAAGCTTCTTTAAGGCAAAGGACACTGTCAATAGGACAAAACAGCAACCAACAGATTGGGAAACATCTTTACCAATCCTACATCCAATAGAGGGCTAATATCCAGGATATACAAAGAACTCAAGGAATTAGACTCCAAACAACCAAATAACCCTATTAAAAAAATGAGGTACAGAGCCGTCCAGCGGTGGCGCACCGCTCTAGTCTCCGTGCTCTGTCATCTGAGTGCTGTGTCTGTCCCGAGTTCGATTCCGCTGTCCTTCAGTGAAAAAAAAAAAATGAGGTACAGAACAAAACAAAGAATTCTCAACTGAGGAAACTTGAATGGCCGAGAAGCACCTAAAGAAATGTTCAACATCCTTAGTCATAAAGGAAATGCAAATCAAAACAACCCTGAGATTCCACCTCACACCAGTCAGAATGGCTAAGATCAAAAACTCAGGTGATAGCAGACTCTCGCAAGGATATGGAGAAAGAGGAACACTCCTCCATTGTTGGTAGGATTACAAACTGGTACAACCACTCTGGATATCAATCTGGTGGTTCACTGTCGGGTGGTGGGCTGTGAGAGGCAGTGGGGTACCCAGTTGAGTCTGCTTCAAACCTCAGAGACCCTAAAGGGAAGGTAGGAGTTTGGTGGTACTCCTGGTCCTCCTGGTGCCTCTCACTTAGTTTCAGCCCTCCACAGCCCCTCCCACAGAGGTTCTATGGCCATCAGTCATGTAGGAACAGTACCTCAGGCTCTCCCACATGTAGATGAGGTATCTCCAAAGTCTCAGACCAAGCCAATAGGAGTTACCTGCTGCCAGACCCTAACCCACCCAAAACTGTATTTAAGAACCCTATTCGGGAGAAGTAATGGTGTGTAAGAATCATCTCATTCTGTTGCAAGAGCTGTAACACTTGGGAAGAGATCTGCTCTTCCAAAACGCCTTCAGGACCCTTCCCGTGCTCCTTGATAGCTTGCCAGCTTCTCACTGGCTCAGCCAGGACCCGCAATGCAGAGTTACAGGCACAGCACCTGGGAACAACTGGGTGGGAGAGTGGAGGAAATGGGGGTAGAGGCAGCAGTGGAGGCCTTGGAGGCGATTCCCCTTCCCTGCTCACACTCATTCCCCTTGGCCAGAACCCCCACACCTGACCAGGCCGGAGATCGGAGATCGTGGGAAGCCTTCTGGAACTGGGACCCACAGTTACTCAGAAAATTGGACATAGAATTACCTGAGGACCCAGCTATATCATTCCTGGACAAATACCCAGAAGATGTTCCAACGTGTAACAAGGACATATGCTCCACTATGTTCATAGCAGCCTTATTTAGAATAGCCAGAAGCTGGAAAGTACCCATTCTACAGAGGGATGGATACAGAAAATGTGATACATTTACACAATGGAGTATTACTCAGCTATTAAAAATAATGAATTCGTGAAATTCTTAGGCATATGGATGGAACTAGAAAATATCATCCTGAGTGAGGTAACCCAATCACAAAAGAACACACATGGTATTCACTCACTGAAATTTGGTATTAGCGCAGAAGCTTGAAATACCCAAGATAGAACTCACAGCTAACCATTGAACTGATTATGGGGTTCCCAATGGAGGAGATAGAGAGAAGACTGAAGGAACTGAAGGGGGTTGCAGCTCCATGGGGAGAACAACAATACCAACCAACCAGAGCTCCCAGGGTCTATGCCACTGGCCTGGGAGCACATAGGGAGGGACCCATGGCTCCAGCTGTATATGTAGGGGAGGATGACATTGTTGGACATAGGTGGGAGAGGAGATCCTTGGTCCTGTGAAAGCTGAATGCCCCAATGTGAGGGAATTTGAGGGCATGCAAGGTGGGAGGGGTGGGTGGGTAGGGGCACATCCTCATAGAAGTAGGAGGAGGGGTCATGGGATAGGGGATTTTGGGGTGGGGAATTGGGGAAATGGGATAACATCTGAAATGTAAATAAAATATCCAATAAAAAAAAGCTGCTGGAATACAATACAAAATAACCCAAACAAAACAAATTTACTATTGTTTTCTACAAAGTAAGTATGTATTCGAAGGGATTTTACGTTTGGAATGATTTCAAGCAATTGATGAGGAGGGAAAAGGAGAAGGCATTCCATGTGATCTGACTTGCTAGCCTTTCCCTGTACTAGGTTTAACAAGCAAACCAGTGCCAGGAATGATACTGTGACTAAGCATGGGCCAATATCTGTGCACTGTCAACACTATCTATATGTTTGCGACTTTAGAGTGAGTGTACTTAAAAATAAAGTTGGCAAAAGTGCTTGTAGAAGAAATGGTAAACGTAAACAAAAACAAGCTACACAGACAAGCTAAACAAAACCAGAAATGACAGTTCCAGAGATGATTCCCAGTTAAAGGCTCCCAGTTTCTGCCTCTGTCTGAGGAGGTTGTGGGACCTTTAGGAGGTGAGGTGTGCCTAGAGGACACAGTGTTCTGGGGTCAGGCTTTGAAGTTGGTGACCTAGCCCTACTCTCTTCTTCTTTCTGGTTACTAGTCTATCTAGATGTGAGCATGCAGCTGCCTCACACCCCTACACCCATAAAGCTGCCATAATCATGCTTTGTCAGCCATGATGGACCATAGCCCTTCATGGGCTGGCATACTCTTCCTCTCCTACCTGCTTCTTGTCAGTCATCTGGCCCCCTTGACAACACAAACGAACAAAAACAAACAAACAAAAAACGTTAACTAACACACTTTGAAAGTGAAGAGAGAGTATGGACACTTTTGTAAACTTGTGAAATAGTCAATAAAATAACATCAAAAATTGTAAATGCCAGATATTGAAGGGACACAGGAACAGGTGGCAATTCAGACAACCTCCACTTTCCTTTTTGGGAGTCAGTGATGTTTTAATCACGACGAGTAGCTATGTCACCAGGAATTGCAGAGTACCATTCCCAGAGGGAAAAAAATTAAAATAGCAGAGGCAAGTTGCCTTTGACAAAGGGCTTAGAGGAGGTAAAGATGAGGTAGAAATTAATCCAACTGTATAGTACCTCTTTCTTATAAAATCAGATTGCCATTGTTTAAAAATCATTTCTAAAATGCTAACTAATATTTACTCATAAAATAAGTATGCACCTTTATTATGAAAAAATAATTCATAAAACTAAATAGAACATGAAGACCTCCAAATAGCAAATGCCTTAAGCACACAAATAAATTATCAAAATGCCTAAACATAAGAGATAATATAACCAGGATTTAGTGGTACACACCTCTTTAGTCCTAGCTTTCAGAAGCTGAAGAGAAGAACCAAAGAGTTCTGAGGCTAGTTTGCGTTACAATATGACACCTAGTCTTAAAAGTGGAAGCAACAAAAATGAACAAATGAGCCTTTGAGTACGAGATGAACACACACACATATGAAGATATATAAAATATAAGTATTTATTACTTAGATACTTATATATATAAGATATATAAAATATAAGTATATAAGTGTATATATTATATATGTGTGTGTATATGTGTATATGTATATACATAGTGTTAAATATAAACATAAACAAGACCTGTAGCATATTTCCCATAGTTAGCAAACACAGGTTAACACAGTTGTCAACAGTACTTATTCAATACACTTTCTATACTACATTATCAGACTTCTCTTTTATTTTATAAAAGATGAATGAAAAGATGCTTGCATTTACTGAACACCACTCACATAAGTGTTGCAGTATGGTCCCACTTGGAAAATTCAAAAGGTGATGTAATTCACTCCAGTGTCCACTCAGAAGAGATCATGGTGAGATGGATAGTCACAGGGGAAAAGTTTTCTTAATTTTACTGTTGTCACATTATTAAGGGTTAATCTTAGTGATCCTATTTTTCAGTCCACAAAAATATCACTATTGGTACAGAAATATAAACACAGCTATACTTAGCCAGTTCTTTAACATCTACATAATTTAAAAAAAAAGGCTGGCAAAGACACCCTACAGTTGATGACTTTATATGTCAAAAGTGTCTTTGGAGCTGTGATTAAGGATGTCCTTTTTATCTGGGCATGCTCTACATACTGATTTAACACCTGGGGGATATCCAGAAGAGCCCAGAAGAGAAATGAGATGACAGAGTCAAGTTTGAAGAGAGGAGGGAAAGTTCATACAGCCAGAAAAGCAAAGGGAGGGGTTTTCCCCTGGTCGACAGAGAAAGGCAGTCCAGCTGACCCTTTGATTTTAGCCCAGGGAGACCCCTTTTGGACTTCTGACCTCTCGAACTATAAAATGATAAATTTGGGGAATTTCAGAACAATTCAGTCTTGTGGCAATTTCTCACAGCAGGAATAGCAAACAAGGACAAATTCTCCTTAGGAATTGAAATGGCATAAGCTTAAGTCTTGTTTCTCCTGTGTGATTTGGGGCAGGGTTCATAACCTCTACTAGCCTCTGTTTTGTTATCTACAAAGTTGAAATCATAAAAATATCTATTGACACAACTGTGGTGATCATTAACTACAGTTAGACCTCATTGAAGGTAGATATTATTATCAGGAACTGCTTTAATAATGAAAACAAAAAATGGAATAAAATCTGTAAGAAAAAATACTAACCCTTATCACAATTGTTATTACTTTTTACTTCTCAGACTACAAGGCTAGCCAGTGATTCGTCATAAAGCATTGTCTAAAAGGTGGAATATGAAGGGGGACCGTTCCAGTGCTGAAAACACTTCATGATTTGAGCTCATTCACTGTACTCCTTCAATATCAAGCCTCTTTGGGGGAAGAGGCAATATTCTTGACTGGCTATAAATTTCTGAGTGTAGTTGCTTTTTATGACTCTGAATGTAATAGAACCTAAGTAAATACTGATAAGTTCCCTCTTCTTCTGAGAAGTTTCCACCCACATAATATTGCCCTATCATTGGAAATCCCCACAGTTTTGATAGGAATGAAAGCAAGAACTCTTTTATATATACCACTTGTCAATTAGAATCAGAGAAGCACTCATCATTTTAGTCAGAAGGGCTATGGGTTTGTAAAAACTCCCACTTCAAGCATGTATAATGAAATTTTGCCTTTCTTGTCGTTTAGGTACCTTCAGCTGCTTTGAGATAGTAATGTTAGCTTTCAAGTTTATCTATTTTCCAACATCTTTAACTTCACATGGTTTGCATTTATAGATTAAATGGCAAAATGGATTAAAATCAGTACTTCTGTCACCAGTGTCTCCATGTGAAGAGACCTGAAATAAAACTATAAATGTTCTTTTTCACTGCACAAGTAGATCCTGTCTTCATTAATTATGTCTGTACAGAACTAATTAGCTCCCTTAAACCATTTACTAAATGTTTTTGTAACTACTTAAACACCAGTTACTAAATGTTTCCAAACTCTCCTTGAGTAAATGGTTTTTTAAAAAAATATTTTAATCTTCTATTTAGAAGACAATATGTTTGACTTATTTTTCTGTATAAAGGATCATAACACAGAATGCATCAATTCATATTCATGAAGCTTCATAATGTGGTGTAAAATATGACTAAGGAAAAGACAGGCATAGTGTTGTGCATGCATAATCCCAGTACTGGAGCCAAAAGAAGGAAAATACAGAGTTCAAGACCAGCTGGTATCTATGTCAATCTGTACTATGTGTACACACACATACACCACACACACCAGTCTACATACACACACAGATACACATAACTAAGGAAGGTGATGATCTACTATGTAATTCTCCTACCATCCATATAAGTTTTTTGTTGGCATGTGAGTCACTTTGCAACACAACTTTCATTAGCTTTTTTGGATCTTTTTTTCATAGCTCTTTTGGATCCTGGGCACAATCTACAAATGGAGTGACTTAAGTGGCTACTCTTCTACAGACAAGTGTGCCTCTACAACAATCAGCCTGTGGGTTAGTCACATCCGCACTGGGAGGGGTGGAAAGATGGCTTTATGACAAAATGCCTACGAGAACAAACTGCCATATGCACTCATGTATAAATGTGTGTGTTTCCCTGTGTTTCACAAGAGAACCTAGCAGAATTTATACCTCTTTGCTAAAATGAAGACAACTCACATATTATTTGTAAATACCAACATATAAGCACCATAAGAAATCAAGTCTTGAAAAGCTTTTACTCCCCAGCATCAATCATCAAACCCACTCTCTCTTTTCTTTTTCAGGCTCTTTATCCCATGAATATATACTATATAGTTCATTGAACACAGAAATTAAAGTGTTTTCCTTCATAACGGGAAAGTTCCAATGTAACTTGAAAATACATTGTGTGTGTTTTTTAGGTACAGTGGTATCTTCTTTCTAGGAATTCATGACACTGTGTGGGTACTTGACTGCCAAGAGACACAGACATTCACTGCTTCAGGCATGTTTACTGTTATTGTGTGCATGAGTCCTATCTAATTGCACATGTGTAAGTTCCCAGGAATAGGAAACTCTTAACTGGAGTCCTATCTTTTACATAACACTTCACTGTTTTGGATTAGAGAGAGAAGAGAGAGAGAGAGAGAGGAGAGAGAGAGGAGAGAGAGAGAGGAGAGAGAGAGAGAGGAATTTGTTCAGTGGATACACAGTGAATTCATAGGTGAAGATAAGTTAACATAAAGTGATTAACATTTTACAACATATTTTGAATACATTTATAAAAGTTTGTTTTAGGACCCTTAGCATTTGAAATAAAAATCATTGCTTCCCTTATTCTACCTCCAAAATCATAGTTACAATCTCAAAAGATTCGTAGGAAAACATGAATGAGCAGGGGGAGGGGCTATTAACTGTCTTCAGTTTTTGCTCTTTCTGTAGAAAGCCTGCCAGAGATGAAAACTGTGTTCTTAACTTTGACCCATTTCCAGTAGTGAAGAAACATGAACTCTGCCCCTGAATGCCAGCACATAAGCAATGGTTATGGATTCTTCCCATGAGGCATCAGTTCAATTCCAAAAACAGGCCACATGTAGTGGGCACACAGGAAACAAAGAAAATAAGATGCTACAATATCCATTTCCCAGGACTCGTGTCCTTATTATTTTCCTTGCTCAGAGCCGGTTTCTGTTTATTTGATATTACTGTTTGAGGGGAAATTATGAAACCTTAGCCCCTACTTCACTGGAGGAAAGGATGCCTTTTCAAACTAAGTTCTGCTGGCTATTAGAGCTTCCCTCTTTTTGACAACATTATCTCAATGCTAAGTAAATAAAACTTTGGAGTCTACCTACCTCATTTATCTACATACCCTAAACTCAGGGCTCTTCTGGCCTAAAAGAGGTTTAAGATATATATTAATCTTCTACCAGTGAGCAGGTTCATCTGTGGTGCTGGCATAGGTGTGTGCATGTGTATATATGAATGATTCTGCATGTGTGTACACATGTGTGCTAAGGTAAGAGGTTGATATCAGGGATCTTCTTTGATTGCTTTCTACCTCACTATATTTTGATATAGTATCTTTCATTGAAACTGGAGGTCACTTATTAAGCTGGGTTGGCTAACTCCAGACATCTGCCTCCTCTCTGTCTTTCTAGCACTGAGATTACAGATGTTCAGCATATCCTGAGTTTTTTGGTCTGGCTGCTAAAGAGTTAAACAGGAGTCCTCATTTTCACAGCAAGCATGTTACATACTGAGGAATCTCTCTTTCTCAGAGACTGCTAATTTTAAAACATAATAAATATCTCATTGTATTGTCTTCACAATAGGCATTTTCTCTGTCTTCTACTGCAAAGGCTGATCAGTATGTACATGTGCATTAGACACATGCAACATATGATGTCAATTAGATGTGTATAAAGATTATGTGCATGTTTACATTTATAGATATGTTTTAAACTACCATTTCATTGTGTATACTGTACCAGTATACTCTAATTTTATAATTCTAATGAATAGCCTATTTTAATTATCTGCAAAATTCTAATTAATGATTACTTCTCCCTCATTATTGCCCATTTGCCTTTCAAATCTGTGTAGCAAGGTTTTTCCTACAGACATTCATGCAAGCATTTTGAACTAAGACAAGTAGTAATGATCCCTTCAACTATATGAAGCTCTAGAAAGGCATTTAAAATTGTGTGCACTTCTGAATAAAGATGTTCCCAGCTATATTTAGATAATGAATAGATTTTATAGCTTTCATGATGACTTAATTCTTGATAACAGCAAGGTTCAAACAAGTCAGAAAACCTAATTTTATAGAATGATTATTTTATTTAGGTAAGACCTTTTGATTCAGCTTTGGTTGGTTTGTTCTGGATGCATTTGTTTTTGTTGAATAGATTGATTTTGCTTTTAACTGCTTGAGATGAGATAGAATCACCCTTCTTCATACAGAATGTACAAACATTGCAACTTCATATACTTTAAAAGCAGTAACAGGAATTTCTAACAGACATTATGTTCATAGCACCTCACTGTTGTTGAATTTTGTTTTAATTCTTTCTTTTGACATCCTATTGAACATACAAGGACAATTGCTACTTCTGGGACTTACTTTAGAGCTATTTTTCTCCCATAATAATTTGAAAATGTCTCAAAAGTCAACAGACATAGCGCATCAGGGTAAATATTAGCAATAAGCAAGCTGTCAATTTTTTTGGTTTTGGTTTTGCTTTACAAAACAGGGTCTCTCTGTGTAGCTTGATTCTCCTGGAACTCTCTCTGTAGAACAAGATCACATCTAACTACACCTGCTTCTCCCTCCTAAGTGTTAGGATTGAAGGTGTGCATCACTACTGCCAGGCTAAGTTTTCTAGAAATTTATAATTAACTACATTCATAGAAGACATGAAGGAAGTACCAGGTCCAGTAATTGATCTAATTGTTTCTGGAGCATAGATATCATTCTATATTCATTACCATTGTTGAACTCATGTGTAAGTAAATATATAAACCCTAAAAGATATGTGGTGACATATGCCTTTAATTTCAGCACTCAAAAACAGTGACAGATAGTTCTCTGTTAGTTTAAGTCTAACCCAGTCTATGCAGCAAGTTTCAAGCCAGCCAGAAATAAGTAGTCATAACCTGCCTCAAAAAACAAATGAGGACATTTATGCTTCTGAGCATATGCTTCTAAGTGTTTAGGCTTCTGTTTTTTCTTAGGAGCTGGGGCAGAGCAGTAATAAATGGCCCACTATGTGCTCCTAGAAAAATCTACAGATAAAAAGGCTATGCACTCACACTATGTGGGAGTCACACGTGCTATGGGGTGGTTGTACATGATTGTAATCATGGTTCATGGTGATCAAACAATGGAGACCTGACTGAGCTACACAGAAAGGTTGTCTCAAAAAACTAAGGAGTGGGCAAAGATGGTTTAGCAAGTCAGAGCTGTTGCTTTGTCAGCCTGGCATTCTGAGCTTGATCTCTGGAACCCAAACAAAGGTGGAAAAAAGAGAATCAACTCTAGAAGCTGTTTTATGAGCACTATATGCGGATCATGGCATATATGGCCCTACCACATGCAATAATAACAAAATTTAATTTCATATTAAGCATTTATGATATTCTTGGAAATGTCCTAAACATTTTAGAATTATCTTATTCAACTTACTTTAACATTCAGTAATTAACTTATTTAAGCATATATTGTAGTCAACTTGGATGGATATGGCTGAAGTAGTAATTAGCTCTCTGTATTCCAGAGGCTTCAAGTCTGAGATCAAGGTGCTACCATGCTTGCACTCCTGTGGAGTCATTTTCCCACTTGCAGATGATCTACCTTCTATGGCATCTTGAATCAGCTTTCTCCAGGGTTGGATATGGTATGTAGTGGTTCTCAACCTTCCTAAAGCTGCGACCCTTTAATACGGTTCCTCAGGTTGTAGTGACACCCCCCACCATAAAATTGTTTCTTCACTACCTCAAAACTGTAATGTTACTATTTATTGATTACAAATATCTGCTATTCAACTCCAGAGGCATTTCAACCAACAGGTTAAGAGACAGTAGTGGAGTTTGTTAGGAAGATCTGGAGGGGCACAGCCAATCCAACTCTAATTGCCTCCTATGTTCCGTCTCTAAATCTAGCACTTTGGGAATAGATCAGTCTATAGCATATATTATATACCTATTATTTTTATTATTTTATATAATGAAGCAAAAAAAGTAAGACCAAAGACTTAGAATAATAGAAACCAACTGAAAACCTAATCCTAGGAGGGCCAAATGTTTTTCCTCGACTTCCTTAAAGAAACAACACTGAGATGTCTCTTGTCCTAAAGTGGGGAGTTGGCTTAAAGTATTTGAATATCCAAGAGGAGGGATGTCCACAGTGTTGAGAAAGCCCAACACTGACATTGTTACTCTGTGAGGCCATATGGAACAATCACTTATCTTTAAAAAATGTAACTTATGGAGTCATTCATCATCTCATTAGTTCATTATAAACATGACATAGACATCGGCGTATATGTCAAAGATCTAAAATAAATAGTAAGGGTATGTGTCTTTAGAATTCCTCACTGAAATGGAAAGTAAATATCCACTGCCCATATTGGAGTTACTGTTTGTGTCACTGGTTGGTAAAGGTTTTAGGCTTGCTCAAACAGGAGTGCTAGGAGATTGCCCCAAACACTGTCTGCTTAAATCTCTATCGTCTGTAAAATTATGATAGGGAACTGGAAAGTGGAAAATACATCTATTCAATGTGGAGTTCTTCTAAGGCTAAAAAACAGAAAATGCAAAAATCATCATGGCGCTCAGTACATGTTAATGTTATAGTGACTGGCTGTTGTGTTGTGCTATTTATAGTACTGCCATAACTACAGGTAATGGGATTATGCCAACAGTGAATATCTGCTCTGTTGCAGTATATATTTTATAATTCAGTATGTCATTGCAGGGTTGCTTTGAACTTATATTGCCCCAGCTTCATAAAGACAGCCAACAGCTCCCAGGTGCCACAACCCGGACAGTAATCATTTTGAACTAGAGCTACTCTTACAATACTTTCCTTAGAGAGGTGTGATCAGAAATGAAGACTGCTACTTGTATGCCTGGACCCTCTGACAATGTGTATCGAAGGGTAGGAAAGCAATGCTTTCCTGTTCTGGGAACTTGGGGTATAGATGTGCCTGCAATTATGCTTCAAATAAGCATAACACATTCAGCTCCAGTGCAAGTTATAACTCCCCAGAACCGCCAGCTGATGGAAGTGAAGTTTTATCTCAAAACAAGCAAATTGGAGAGAATCATCTAAAATGATTTCAATGTTTAATATATAGCCACCATAATCAAAACAGAATGGGCCTGAATAAAAAGAAACATTCAGCAGAAGAATACATGGAGAACCCAGAAATTAGTCTACACAGTTGGAGTGTGCTAATTTTTTGACAAAGGTGCCATGAAGACACATGAGGAAATGATGGCCTCCTCACAAAAAAAAAAAAAAAAAAAAAAAAAAAAAAAAAAAAAAAAAAAAATTCCTGGGAAGCCTAGATATTCATACACAAAAGAAGGAAAGCTTTTCATCTCACACCATATATTAAATTTCACTTAATCTGGACTATAGGCATAAACATAAGATCAGAAATTATGAACCTTCTAGAAGGTTTCTTTTGGAAAAAAAAATAAAGCTTCATAGTACAAGTCTGAATAACAATTTCTGTATATGACCCAATCACATGGGCAATAAAAGTAAAAACTAAGCAACTGAGACTATATCTATCAAGAAGGCTTCTCCCAGTAACGCAAAGGGAACAACTTCAGAGAAGACAAAAGCAGGAGCACACAATATAAACTATAAACGTCTTAGAAGGGAATACTGTCAAATCTAGATCAGAAATTCAAAAATGGAAAAAGAACCTGTATAGACATTGCTCTAAAGAAGAAATAAAAATGATGATCAGCAGGTATATGAATTTAGCCATAAGAAATTCCAACTTTGTTAATCATCAAGGGAATTTAAATTAAAACCACAGTAAGGTACCACCTCAAAAGGATAAAAAAGAAACTATTGACCAGGATGTAGAGAAAAGGAAACACTTGTACATTGTTATTGGGAATGGAAATTAGCACAGCCACTATGGAAATGAATGCAGAGAGTCATCAAAAACTACAGGTAATCATACAGTACAGTGGGGATATCCACTGTATTGTTCTACTGTTTGGTAATTAGGACAAGGTGAGAGGTTCAATTAATTTAAGAGTGTGTAGTCATACCTAAAACTGTCTAACTCAAATATTTTTATCCTTCTAAATATATACCTAAATTCCACTAACAACTATTTAAAGATATACAGAAAGTCAGTTGGAAAGACAGGTGGGGCATGGGACTACAAACAGCCACCACCCTTGGACATGGCGCTGGTGAAGTGAGTTGCTGAATGCTAGAGTGCAGGATAAGCTAGTGTGTCTTGTCCATGAAGTCCTTGCAGTATCTAAGGCATCGCTAGTGCACCAGCTCAAAATAGAGTCACTGCCATAATAGGGAACTTTAATAATGACTTGTTTCTGTAGATAATAACTCCAAAGTAGTTTTAGCTTTGCAGTTTTTAGCTAAATTACTTTTCTATTCAAACCTTCCATATTCCTTTCATCCATACATAGTATGTAATCAAATACGGCAAAGATTTTTCTTGTAATCTGTCATGCACCATGATTCATGAGGATGCTTTCTTTGCGTGCTGCCTTGACCTAGACAGTCAGAAGGTCTCCCACTTCATAGGTGGATGTAGTCACACTGTCTATCTTCCAACTATCTGAAAATTTTTCATCAGTTACCAATTTTCTGAAAACTGTTTCAGCAATGGGTGACAGAAAAATATTACCATGGCATGTGAAGCACTCTGAGTTGGAACTAACCTCTGTTATCTTTCAGTGTTCTCTTCTCATTATTTTGTAATGCAGTCTGAAAGTGTACATTTTATTAATTTTCTTGTGATTTAAATCTGTCTGCAATACAGAAATAATGCCCATAAATTCTTTAAATTATATGCTTGTGGCATCTCTCAAAACAACTTCTCATTTCCATAGTTCAAAAGTAAGAGGCAGCATCCCAGAAGCTGGGGAAGGAGAATCACATTCAGATCATACCAGGGCAGCGCAGTGAAAGCCTCTTGCAAAACACAGTCAAACAGAAAACACACACAAGACATGTCCAGTAGGATTCTGAGATACTTTACTGATTTTACTGTAGCTGCATCTAAAATATAAAACTACAGGCCCCAGTCTCTATATGATTTTTACAGGTTAAACTTCCATATGCTGACTATAACTAGTGATAATATGTTGCTAAGTTGTTTGTTCATTTGTTTGCTTCTTGAGAGTCAGAGCCAATAGAGTCCAGTCTCAGGCTCACTATGGGGCCTAGTGGCCTTAAACTTAGTGCCCCTACCTCCCAAGGACTGCAGGTCTGCATCACCATACCCAGTAAATGTGCTGTATTTGAGAAAAATAAAAATTTAGTAGATGTTGTGTTCTACCACAAAAATAAGAACTGCCATAAAGTAATGAATTACTTGCCACATACATTTTCTGTGGTAGAAATTAAAGTATCCTGTTGTACATGATTAATACCTAAAACTGCTTTTTGGGTAATTTTTTATTTTATAATTAAAGCTACTTAAAACTGTATAATTTAACATGAAAACTTGTAGATTAATTGTTACTGCTGAATTTGTTGAGAAGATGGTAATGGCCACTGTATTTTAGGGTGTATGAAAATAGAACAAATCTTTTCAGAATACAGTAACAATAAATCAAATTACTAAAGCAAGATGGTTTCAAATAAATGAACACCTAGTCGTTTAAGTTTTACTCAGAAATACTGTTAGCCATCTCTTTGACTTAGGTCCTTAGCTATCATTTTTGATAATTTATGAAACTACACATATTAAGTATTTCAATTTTATACAGATGGGTCATATTTTATAACTGTGGCTAGCCTGGGCACCATGCTTTCACTAATCTTTAAAAGAAATATTCAGTGCTGCAAGATTTACAGTCTAAAGTAAGATTCTGCACAGAGCCTTACCAACCTAAGACAAAAGTACATTGCTTTTGAAAATGCATATTCCATGACAGGTAAGGAAGTCATTCTAGCCAGAACGACCTAAGATAGGCTCAGTCTTGTTAATGAAATAAAAAAGGAGGAGAGGCGAGAGC